>JAKTWV010000012.1:0-264044 GCA_030582235.1 Ruyongia ponderosae | reverse complement strand
ATTGATTAATAATAATATAACGAATCAAGATTACAACGACTGAGAAAACTAGAGACCATACATTTATATAAAGTACAGAGCCAAGTTTAACTACAATTAGATTAAGAATAATATATGCTAATAAAATAGGAAAAAAAAAAAAATCAATTTCTCTTCGCAAAGCTTTGAACCTGTAGCTATAGAACCTCACACATTACATATACCTTCTCACATAAAAAGATTTAGTATGACCGGCCTGCTATAAAGATAAAATCACATGAATATTTATTCAATGGCTTACGTAATTTTTGATGCTGTGAAATGGTTCGGACAGCAGTTTCGAACAATTATAAGTTATGAGTGATCAGTCGAGGTTATTTTCGAACGACTCAGAGCATGTTCTGAGAAGAGTATAGAGAAATGAGAAGAGTATAGAGAAAAGGAATGTGATAGAGAGCAAGCAACCATGAGTAACATACAGAGATATATAAAGCCAGACAAATACTGGTAAACTACACAGTCTTACATAACAATAACAACAACCTATATCCCATAAACCAACGTAACAACACTACACGCTATGTCACCTAAAGCTCCTCTCTCTCATAAAGCTAAACGCTTTCCTCATGGTAGCGCTGCTTGGTTGTCAAGATTGAACAAAACAGGAGCATCACCAAATTGAGAAGAGTATAGAGAAATGAGAAGAGTATAGAGAAAAGGAATGTGATAGAGAGCAAGCAACCATGAGTAACATACAGAGATATATAAAGCCAGACAAATACTGGTAAACTACACAGTCTTACATAACAATAACAACAACCTATATCCCATAAACCAACGTAACAACACTACACGCTATGTCACCTAAAGCTCCTCTCTTGTTCTTCAGTATAAAAAGAACATTGGATTTTCTGTATTTAATTTGCGCTTGCCAATTGCTACACCGGCTACTTTGCTACCATAAAATATCCAAAGACTAATATCTATTTCAAGACTGTGGCGGTTCTTGCTTGTGATTAATACGAATTACATTCCCGTTGTAATACGCCACCTCGTTATGTCGTTAGCTAGCAGCTTATCAGACGGGAAAAACACTTCCAATATAATATTACCATTGGACTGTTATGCAGATGACAAAATAATGATTCTTTTGGGGTCTAATAATACAAAACGTTCATTCATTGACAGCTTCACATAAAATTAAAGCATCAAATACGTCAAGCAGGATATAACATTCAGGGCAGGTACTGCAGCAATAAATAAATGTATAATAAGAGAGACAAATAGCTAGATTAACAAATTCAAAATATCAGAACAGGAAGAAAACAACAAAATAAAACATGACTAAACAGTAACTGAGAACGGGCAAGAAACCGAGTCTTCTTGTGATGCGAATATGATCTGCAAAAGTCGAATAAATAGAAGCGAGAAATTTCCGGGCCCATTAATTAGAAAGGGAATGCAAACAAAGTAGAGATAAGATTAGAGTTATTGTTCTTCAGCCACCGTTAATTTCTTGATCCCTTTACTTAGGTTATTTATTCTAGCTTCTTTGATTTTCTGCCCTTCTTGATCTTCATCATCATCTTCGACAGCAGCTGCATCATCGTCATCACCATCATCATCATCATCGTCATCATCATCGTCATCATCGTCATCGTCATCATCGTCATCTTCACCATCATCTCTATGTTTTGAATCGGCATCAGCATCAACATCATCATCCTCATCATCATCTAGAATATCAATTTCTTCAGGATAACCACCTAGCTTGTGAACAATTTTATCAACAATCTCATTATAATCCATCATACCCCCCATACCAATATCACCATAACTACCAATTATCTTCTCAACTGGCTTCAATACTTCAATCCAAGGCATTTCTTCTTTAATAATCTTGAGGTGTCTTTTTGTAGTCACTGAATTGTAGGCATAGCTTACCATCGATGGAGCAAGCAAAATCGGGTATTGGACATTCCATGCTCTAATCACATTCGTCAATAAGTTATCACAAAGACCTAATGCGATTTTTGATAATGTATTAGCGGTCAATGGTGCCACAACCAAAATATCAGCCCAACGACGCAATTCAATATGTAAAACTGGATCTGTTCTAACTTTCCAAGTATTCCATTCATCACGATCTCTCCAAAGTATCACATTTGGATGGTCTTGTCTCGAAATGAAATGTTCTGCCGAACTTGTCAATATTACCTGGATGCTAATCTTGTTTTTACCATATATATCTTCCAATTTCTTTACAATCATTTTCAACTTGTTGATACCAACAGAACCACAAACCCCAAATAGAATATGTAACTTACCATCATCTTGTGGTAATCTAGGATCAATATTGGGCGTCGTTTCCTTTTTAGCTGGGACTGAAGTTGGGACGCAGTTTTGTTGTTTTAATGCTGATGTTCCTGTGTAAAGTTTGCTACCGCTGATGATATCTTTCTTGGCCATATTACTAGAGGTGGTTGTATTGCTATTAGTATTATCACTATCACTGATGATATTGGCGTTTGCGTTGTCATGATCCAAAAGTTCACCAATATTTCTAACCACATTAGACTCATTGGTGCTACCACTATTGCTTCTCGATCTGACAGCACCATGACGAATAGTATCCTCAACATAAAAATGAGCATGTATGCCACTACTTGGTGGTAAATCTGGCTGAGTTTGTGGTTCAACTCCAGCGGATGAGACTGAGCTAGTGCTTCCCACTCTCTTATCACCTTTGATATAATGGCTTCCTAACCAATCCGAAGGAGAAGTATCTGATCTAAGACGTTCTCTATCTCTAGCAGTAGCAGCTGCAACAGCAGCAACAACAGCGGTAGCAGCAGCACGACCTCTAAGCAAGGCGCCACCCGCTGGAACTGTAGTTTTGAATGATGTGGTTGATGTGTTAGGTTGTGATTGAGTCGGGTGTAAATCATCTTGGAAATCCACCTGAGAGGGATGTGAACGTGGTGATAGGTTGGCATCAATGCTGCTATTGACGTTATTGGTAGTTGTTGGGCTTATCATACCTCCCTGATGTTGCATCAACTCGCTATTGATAATATCGTTGATGCTGACAGAGGAGATATTGTTACCTGTGCTGATCTTGGTGTTTAAAATTGGAGGAGGCGATGGGCATTTAAATGAAGATAAAGCCAAGTCAGTAGGAGATGTATGGATGTCACGATTAGGGGAGGTCTTCAGCTTAGCATTTTTGATCTCTTGTTGTTGCTGTTGGGAGGAAAGAGCAGGAGGTGAAGCTTGACCAGCAGGTGGAAGGTTCACACCTTGAACTAGCATGCTAGATGGTTGTCTTGAAACATTAGTGCTGGTAGATGGTGTAGTATCTGGTAACGTTTGCGCTGGTGTGGTTGTTGTTAAGTTTGATGATGGCGTTGGTGTGATATTGTTATCCCCTGTCAGGATATCAGCAGGAGCAACAGCCTTTTTACTCATTTGTCTCTTGAGATCTTTGGTTGACAGAAATAGTCAGCAATACAGTCAGATGGACAACCTCTCTTCGGGATGAATGTGGGATACAATTAATGTGATTGCGTTTGAGCCAAAAGTGAGTGGTTCTTTTCAAAGTATAAGTAATTCGCAGTGGTAATTTGTAATTTGATATAATTTCGTCTATTTTTTTAAAAGGAAGGAAAATAAATTTTCTCTCAAAAAAGCAGGGACGGTACACTACTAACCAAACTTGAACTTCTAGCACTCAAGACTTTAGAGAATAGAACCTTTTGAAATGTGCAGATGTGTTTTCTTGATTACCTAAGATACTGGGTTAGGGTGTTTATATTCTCTTAGCGCAATAGGTTGCTGTGTGGTTCTTTATTGTTCGATTGTTCGAAGAGCTTTCTTTCATTTGCTATGAGACCGGTGTTGCTGCGACAACCAGACCACTAGACCACCAGACCATCAGACCAGACCGTTTTTTGTGAGACTAGTTGAGACTTTGAGACTTCGAGACTTGTATTAGACTTTCATATACATATCACAGATCAGAAGAGTACATGGGATATAGTATTCGAGTTAGGCAATCAAGTTTAGCGTGTATCAAATAATTCTAATGCTTTCTTCTGGATGAGTTGATAAACTTTCCCTTACCCACTTTGACTCCTGTTGACCTTAGTCCTTGGATAGCAAATGGCGACACAATGTTATCAGCAGATCCACCTCCGATCCAGTCATTTAATATCTTTTCATTGTGTCTTCTCAACCAGTCATCATTCTTCAAAGCCCTCTCATATTCCTTTTGATCTTCTCTCAAAATTGGTTCTTCGTATTCCTTTTGCTTATTACTTTTATTATGGACAAACCCCTTCTTACCGAGCCTTTTCTGGGTAGCTTTACTCAATGGGGAGGCAAGAGAATACTTATCACCTCTTCTATGCCACTCAAAATTAGCCTTCAAATGTGGTACTATTTCACCAGTCTTTGAATCAATGGAGACAGCACATCTTAGTAATGTCTGACCACCACAGTATGAACAGAAATGTTTTGGTTTCCCATTTTTAGGAATTGGAGTCATTCTGAAACAGGCATGACATCTAAACATATAGTTTCTGACCCTCTTTATTTGCAAACCAGACAAGGTGTTCATCAAATTTAATCCAATTTGTAAAGAAACGTTTTGGACGGCAAAATCTCCAGTAGCTAACGCTACCTTAATCTTGGTTTTAGTTTCCGCCTGCTGTTCGATCTTTTCACCGCTATCTTTGATCATTTCTTGCACTAAATTATCTTCTGTGATCCAATCCCCATCATCGTCTGAATCATCGTATTCCTCAGTTAACGGTTGCTGTTCCTTAGCCTCTTCTAATGTATCATTTATTTTGAGCTGTTCTAGTTTTTGAGATGCCTCTGCAATTTCCTCTGCTGTTACTTTCGCATTGACCGTCTCTTCGTTAACTATTTCAGTGTCTTCATCTATTAATGCTTCTGTTAAAGCTGCCTCCCTCTTTTCTCTTTGTCTTTTACCCCCTCTACGTCTCTGTTTTTTCTTAGGAGCAATTTGTGATTCTGAAGCTGTTTCCTGCTCTTGGACATTATTATCTTCTTCAGGGACAGTACGTTCTATGTTAGATTCTATGACGCTATCAGTAATCTTTTTCAAGAACTCTAACTTCTCACCTGGATATTTTCTTAATCTCCAATCACCATGGTTTAACTCAACTTCTAATTCATAAGTCAAAGCAATAATGTGAAGATCGTTAGCACTAAGAACGGCTGAATCACCTGTTAGCTTAGCAAAGTCTGTTACTGTCTTGATGAATTCAGCTTTAGGATGTCTCAGTTGTAGTTTGTCACCCCATAATAGTAAATTATTTCTAGCATTTTCGTCTCTGATTTCATTGAAGACTGTTGGTGTTGTGTAAAAATTCAAAGCGTATTTCTGTAATGTTGAGACATGTTGAGTTAACAGAGGTGTGGCATCCAATACCAAACTGTGAACATTAGCAGTGTTACTTGTGACGACTTCTCCAGCAACAATAGCATCAAGACTCATGGTGAATATCGTGTTGGCTTTCTCTTGGTGTAGTAAAACAGTACATCAAAGTGAAGCTCATCTCAGATAATAAAAATTTTCAGAAGCCAAAAAAAAAAAAAAACACAGCTGAAAATTGAAATCGGTTCACGAAGCACAAAGTTGAAAAATGAGTTTTTTTTGTTTTTTCGAAATCAAACACAAACAAAATGGAGTTAATTGGAGGCAAATATTAGCCAAGGATCAACTTTGAAACCTGTGAAACTATTCAACTGCTCAAGTATTTTTTGGTACCCTACAATTGGAAACTCATTGATCTCATAAGCATGCAACAATTCAGACCAGAACAGAAGAAAGATATCAATACCACCAAGGGAAACTCACTACGCGAACAAGGGAAATTTGAGGAATCCATCAGTGAGTTTGACAAGGAAATACAGAAGACACCATTTGATCTTGATTTGCTAATTGAAAAATCCATTTCTCTATTCAAGTTGAAGCAATTCAATGAGTGCGAGAAGTTGTTGAATCGAGTGGAATCGGTTGCCAAGGTGCTGAACTCGAAGACTGGTTTAGCCATGGCGGCATACAGAAAAGTACCACTTTACTATTCTATGAACGACATACAAAAGGCAGTATCTTACCTCAACATATCAAGAGATTATGGACACAGTGAAACTCAAATTCTTTTTTGGTCCAATCATTTGAAAAAGAGGGCATCAAAGGAGGAACTAGAAATTGACTGGAGTGCAAAGGCTGTAAACTTTGGGGATCTTCCATTACCTGAGCCTGATAGAGAAAAACTTGAAGCTCACCTCTTGCAGCTCAGTGTCGAGAAGAGAGAAAACGCAGACAAAGAGAAGAAGAGAATGGAGGATTACGCAAAAATAGTCACAGATGCTCCTCGCTTTGGACCTGAACGCCCACCAATTGATCCCCAGTTGAATAAGGTAGTTGAGAAGCGTGAACCAAGAATCACAGGCTTGAAATATGATAAGGAAGAGGAAAAAGATATTGAGGCTCAAAAGAGCGAGCTAGCTGAGAAAATTGCCAATAAAGACAGCTTGATGCCAATCCCAAAAAAGACTAAAGTGGATTGGTTTCAAAACGATTCGACTATCAGCGTTAGTATATTCGTTAAAGGCGCACCAAAAGATGAGTCGCTCAAGGTGACATTGAAGAGCCACTCAGTAAATATTGAGTTCCCTACGTTATCTGGAGGAGAGTTCCAATATAAGATCGGTCCATTATTCAGTGTCATTATTCCAGAAGAATCATCGTTTCAAGTCTTTGGTACTAAGATTGAGCTTTCTTTGAAAAAACAACTACACCTCAAATGGAATTCACTTGAGTTGCAGCCAGGTACTGACAGTGATATAGATATGACAAGTTCTGACGCGATCAGTTCCTTCAAAGTTAACGATGAAGCGAATGCAAAACTTTCTTACCCAAATTCATCTAAAAGTGGGAAAGATTGGAGCAGGTTTAACCTTTCTGATGACGAAAATGAAGAAGAGAAGTCTTCTGGCGATGAAAATGACTTTTTCAAGAAACTGTATGCAGATGCAGATGATGATACTAGAAGGGCAATGATGAAATCCTTCACGGAAAGTGATGGTACCGCCCTCAGCACTGATTGGACAGATGTTGGTAAGAGATGTTACAAAGATTTACCAGATACTGATGAGCTATTTTTACCAGAACGATGAGCCATCTATAATAACTTGACTTCATTACCACATCTCAAGTAACTTTCTGGCGACTACGCTTGAAGCAGTGGAATACTTGCTATTCTTGATAATTAAATTGTCCATTCATATACAATACACAAATCAATATGGGGTATCATAAAAGCCTATTGAATCAGATGGTTCTAGTAGTCTAACTATCACTATAACCCTTAGCATCTCAAAAGGTAGAGCCCAGTGTTTTTGTAAAGACTGCTGCGTTCTGCTTCAATTTCATTAATTGCTCTTTCCGCCAAAGCGAGTAAGTATCCTCTTCGTCTTCTCCATCAGAGCTGATCAATGAGTCCTTTAGAGAGCTATTCTCTTTTTCAAATCCCGTATCTCTCAATGATTTTAACGGCGATGTCACAATTGTAGACTTAAAAGAACGAGCTGCAGTTGATGCAACATTGAGACGACTGCTGCCATTCTTTATTGGTGATAGTTGAGGCCTTCCCTTTTTAGGACTCCCTGTAGATGTTTCGGGTAGGCGAGATAGTTGTGGTTGAAATGAGCTATGACTTCTAGTCAGCGATCTGACCGGTGGTTTATTGGAAAGAGCATTTGCTGAGCTAGCGTCCAGAGGTATAGTTTTCAAATTGGGAATTGTTCTTTTTGTTGGATCAGAAGATAAGTCGGACTTTGATTCCTGTAATTTTGGATAACTTGTCATTCCTGGTCTTTTCAATGTATTGACGGCTGGTTTTGTTATTCCCTGGGGCCTTATAGAAGCATTTGATCTGGTAGATTTTGCTGGTGATGCAGCTCTGGAGGGCACTCTAGAAGGCGCTCTGCTCGGTGCCCTTGAATGCATCCTTGAAGGGGCCCTGCTTGGTGCTCTTGATGGCATAGCACTTGAAATCCCACTAGTGGCTCTTGAAGCAGCGGCTGATATTCCAATAGGGGCACATCTCCTTGAGCTTTTGGACTCTAACTTAGTTTCTTGCTCTATCAGCTGAGCTAAAAATTCTTGATCTAAGAAAGGAATTGGACAATCATAGCTTTTCTCAAACTCAACCAGTTTTGCCCTTAAAGCTTTTACCACTTGTGGTAGTTGTCTTGATAACCTTTTTCTAAGCTTCTCTTCTTCCATCAATATCTTATGCGAGTTTCTTTGAATTAATCTTGATGAATCCTTTTGGCTATCTGCTAGACTCTTTTCATCTCTCATTAGCCCTCTGAAATCTTCAATTAAACTTAAAATCGGCTTATACGACTCGTATTTCTGGGTCAACTTCTCAATCTCAAATTCATGAGCATCCAATAAATCATCATCATATGTGACTCCATAAAACGGAGCGAAGTTCATTTTTTCCTCTTCAGAACAGTACAAAAGCTCCCATAGTTGCTCAATTTTGGACCTAGCATCTAGAATAAATTGCTCTATGAATCTCTTTTTAAAATCAGTCAATCTTTCCAATTCTTTTGAGTAGTTATTGATTGAAACCAATGATAAAGATTTGTTGATAATTTTGAAATTTTCAACCTCAGTTGGATCTTGGTTTAGTTTGGCCCATAAATCGTTACATTTCTCCTCGTAATCTGCTTTAATATTCACTCTTTCCAGTTCAGTCTTTTTCAACGATTGTAACTGCATTTCAAGACTTGAAATATGCGTCTCATTTATCAAATCATAATTCTCAGCTTGAAGCTTATTCTGGTCAATATTGATGAATACTGAAATATTATCTTGTAGATCAATTTGCAACAATTCACAATAGTTCTGAATATCTCTTGCAGTTGACTTCACAAAAATTAGTCTGTTCTTAACTTCGATCTCGTATACTTTGATATTATTCATTATTTTATTGAGTTTGTCTTGTGAAAAGTCATTTAGCCTCTTATCCTCTAGATAACCAGTGCTTATGATTAAAGCTAGAAAGCTCCCATAATCTTGATACTTCTCATCACTTAGTTCGTATATCAACTCTTCAGTTTGGGTAGAGTCGGGTATGTCAATCGGCAGTAGCAGATCAGACTTGAAGTTGTCAATTTTCAGTATTAAGTTATTTAATGTCAAGCATTTTGAAAGATAATTTGAAAACAAGAGTCTATAACTTTTCAACACATATTCCTTCGCTAACTCAAGTGACCTCTTTATACTAAGCAAAGTTGAATTACCTGAAGACTGCTCTAGATTTACTACCAAATTTCTAAGATATAAATCATTAATAGTTTTTGAGCCTGTGGGGTCATTCAAGATAATCAACATCTTGTATAACGAATCTCTTATAATTTGATTTTCATTCTTGATCTGGTCTCTGAAGCTCAAGGAATCATTCAAAAATCTTGTAAATGTAGATGATACAGAATGAAACAACGACTTCTCATTCTTTTGAACTTCATTCTGGGAGTAACCAATCTCTGAATATATTGAAGAAAGCTGAGTGACTAAATCTTCAAACTGTTGTGATATTATGCTCATATTTTGATTTCCTTTAGTTGATTGTATTGCTCTTTCTGTTGATAACTGGTTTTCTTGCTGGTGAGGTGTAAATGTGCTCAATGTCATCCTTATTGGTGAAGACATGAGATTGATGCTACCGAATCTATTGATTGAGTTGTTGTTACTCGCATTTACCTCGCCTGTATTATTGGCGTAAGGATCCATATGGATGACAAGGATAGCAAATATTAAAAGGCCAGTCTTTTTGTGAGTATGCAAATCAGTACCTTGACAATAACAGTAGTGTAAATAAGCTCTTCAATAGTTCAGTTCGTTACCTTTGTTACTTCGTTACATATAGCATTTTTCTTTAGATTTTTGTGTAAACAAACTCTGCCATTTCTAGCAAAAAGTAAACAACAATGTTCAAATCGGTTGGGACACACAAAAAGATCGTTAGATACAAGTAACAAAGATACGACAACAGCAGTTATCTGAGCAGGTACAAACAAAAACACAAGCCTTAGATATAATTTAAGCAGTAACAGCGTCATAGCAATCATTAAGCCAACTCTTGTACTAGGCGCTACCCAGAAAATAAAAGAGTATTTTTATTTTTGGCACGTGACATAAAGTAGGGTAAGCTTAGCAGCTGCAGACAATCAAAAGTTTTATTTGACATGAATTTCGAAATCGGATCCCTTGGCCCAGTTGGTTAAGGCGTGGTGCTAATAACGCCAAGATCAGCAGTTCGATCCTGCTAGGGATCATTTCTTTTTTTTTTGGTATTCTTGCAAAAATTTGCTAAGCTAATGCATCTCAGCTAGTTTATATGCTGATAATTGATTACTGAATATGACTTTGAGATGCGTTTTTAATTTGTAACATGAGCTGGAATCTTCAATTCCAATGAGGCGTATGTGATAGATCGTGATGAAGGTGATGAATGATCGAAAGGCAATAGGTATCATACGGAAAACGAAGTCTTCCGAGTTGAGCTAATCTATGTGAACATTGTAAGGTATTAGGGTATCTATCTGAAATACGATAGTGGCTCTCTTAACTATGAACTAATACAGTATTGGTTGTACATCATCTCATTAATGCTGATGTTTTGAATGAGTTTTTTTTTTTATGTCAGATATCTGATATAACCGCTGTAAAAATGATAGTTCAGATTAGCATACACGTATACAACCTAGAGCAATATATATTACCACAGAAACGCGGTAATTTTAGTTAACCATAAATCTGATTATATATATGAAGTATACATTGGTATTTGATGAATTTTAACAACTCTATTACTGTCATTAGCGGGTCATGATTTCGTGGTACAACATTTCCTTCAGCTCTGCAACGCTTAGTTGATCTTTCATCTGGTCAAACTTGAAGAACTCCTCTGGTATTGGGGGAGCGTCTGGCTCATCAGTTGGGTCATGGTATGTTGCTAGATAAGGATGTTGTAATGCTTCAGTAACAGTGATTCTTCTATTTGGATCAAATGTCAACATTTTATTCAAAAGGTCAATGGCTGATGGATTGGCATGTGGGATGATTTTATGGAAAGGTGCTTTTTTGGTGAATGGCAAAGATCTTATATATTCTCTTGCAGTTCTTGATGTGATGGATTTATAATCATCACCTGTAGGAGTTCCCAAGATTTGAAAAATTAAGATTAGCTGATGTCTATAGTCTTTGCCTGGAAACAATGGTTGACCCAATAGAAGTTCTGCCAGTATACAACCAACTGACCAGATATCAATGGCTGTGGTGTATTTTGAGGCATTCAACATAATTTCTGGCGCTCTATACCATCTTGTGGCAACATATTCTGTCATCATGCTAATTTTTGGAGATGGATCTGTTGATTTACCATAAGCTTTCTCATCAATTCTTGCCAAACCGAAATCACAGATCTTCAAATCACAATTTGAGTTCAGCAACAAGTTTGATGGCTTTAAATCTCTGTGAATAACGTTTGCACTATGTAGAGCCTTGAGACCCCTTAGTATCTGGTAAATGAAATATTGGACATGATCATCTGTTAACTTCTGAGATATGATGGCTCTATGCAAGTCTGTTTGCATCAACTCTTGGATTATGTATACCTCCTTGAATTCATCAAAACTAGCAGGCTTTTGAATGTCAAATATGGATATTATGTTTTCATTTTTGAAATGTTTCAATAGTTTGATCTCTCTCAAAGTTCTAACGCAAAACAGGCTTCTGTCGAATGGTTGTATTTTTTTAATGGCTACTTTGGTACCTGTTGGTTTATGAACAGCAAGACAAACCACACCATAGGCACCTTCACCTAACAGTTTTTGAACTTCGAACGAGTTTGAGATGTTGAATGTGATCTTTCTTGGAGCCATATTGGGAATAAGTTGATGATAATGATAATGGATAAGGGGACAGAAGTGATAAAGTGATGGAATCAGCTAGTGTGGAATATGCCAGCCTGTGGGAAACTGGTTGTTGATACTGTGTAGCCAACATTTGATGAAAAGTACACGATATCCCACTTTATATATCATAATGAGCCTGTAAATTGGTTGTATGAGATCTGGTTTCAGCTTCACGAGTCCCAAATTACAATGGCCTCAAAACCAGAAAATTTCCTTGTTTCAAGCTCAAACAATAGACCCAGGCAAGCTCAACCACAGACCGCTTCTTTCGTGATCGATCTTTGATTCAGAAGGGTTTCAGCAGACAGATATATACCAGGCACTGAGTAGTATCCTAGTAGAAGCCCATTCTCCATCAGGAGTGGGAAGTCCTGGATCCTTAATCGTGAAGCACCAGGTACCTCATTAGCTCATTAGTAGTAGCTCAGTAAGTATTTGTTCGGTGTGGTGCAAACAAGTTCTCGGTGAGACTGAAAATTTTTTGTATGAGCGCCATCAAAAAGATCAAAAGCTAGATGAGGTTAGGCTAGCTTGGTTAACAGATCAAAGTTGATAACACCTAGTAGACGGAGAGGGAGGACTATGAGTCAGCTGTTACAGAAAGTACCGACAAGGTTATACAGATGTCGTTTGGGGAGTACTCCTCTGCAGTTGACATTCACACGATCTGTTGTTGTTAGGTCCAAAACTAAACCGAAGCTAACGAATAGACAAAGAAGTTTGGAAAATGCAGACGATCCAGAACAAAGAAGAGCAGATGAAAGGGCAAGATGGAAAGTACATGCTTTGGATCGCAAATTGGATGAGCTGAAATCGTTAACGGACGACGTGAGAAAGGCCTTGAAAGAACAGAAAGATAGAGAAATAGCTAAAGAATTAGAACTCAACGCAGCTGTTGGTATGGATGATCCTGACGTTGAACAAGTCTATGATCAAATAGCAGCTTCAGAAACCTTCAAAGGTCTGCCATCTGATATATCTGAAATCAAACTATTTGATCAACCAGCTTCTCAGTTAAATATACCGGCTCCAATAATGGATAAGATTGACAAAGCTGTGGTAAATATAGTATCAAATGAAACTGAGGATCAAAACTGGAATGCTCTCATCCAAGATTTACATGATAACAAGCAAGGGTTAAAAGACATAGATTACAGCGATGCTGTCTTGTTTTTGCAACAAATTCCAAAGGGAAACATGACCGCTCAAAGTACTAAACTACTAGAGGATATGATAGAGGAGATCAACCCAGACTATGTGAGCGATTTAGAAACATCAACTAAACTGATCAAACATTATAGTGATGCTGGTGATATTCCAAACGTTATGACATTATACGACAAAATTCTTGAAACTGATGCTGTACCAAATTTGGAGATATTTAACGCCATGATACACGTATATGCTAAAGCTGACAATATGGATGGTATGAACAGAACGCTTTCTCAAATGAAAAAGATGGGAGTACAACCACAATTGAAAACATACTCAATGATTTTGAGTACAGCTGTTCGAAACAGACTGTTCGATAAGGCAGAAGATATTTTCAGTACTATGAAATTTCATGGTGCTGCCACTGCTCCTGATATCATTGCATATAATGATATGATATTAGTGGCTGCAAAGAACCATGATGCATATAGAGCACTTGATTTATATAATGAAATCAAAGACTCTGCTAATATCAAACCAACAGCTACTACTTATGCCAATCTAGCAGCTGCCTGTACCTCTAATAGTGATTTTTACGTTCATGGTTGGAAGTTCATCCTTGAGACTGGCCAACAAGGGTTGATACCAAACCGTCATACCTTCAGCTCAATGCTTCAATTAGCTGCTGCTGAGGGTGATTTAGAACTAGCAAGAGCCATTTACCTCAAGATTTATCAAATTGTTCAATCAGAAAGAAAGAGAAAGAAGGCGCTAAACAACAAGGACAATGAACAATCAGAAACGGACTTTAAGTTTGAAACAAAATGCTTCAATAATTTAATGAAGTCTTACAAAAATTTCTCGAGATTCGAAAACTCTTCGTTATTGAATATTGATGAGGGAAGCAAGATGAGAGAAAATGCCATTAAGTTGGTTAATTTTTCTGGAGTCAATGATGAGTTAAATAACGGCCAAAAAATAGCATTCCCACCATTCTTACCTTTACCAACGATTGCTAATACTGAGCAGGCTTTAGCTGAAGCTAAGGCTGTCTGGACATTTACGATTTTGAGAAATCCTGCATTCTTTTCCCCGTACTCATTATCTACAATGATCAGAACTTTAGCTGTTCATAATGATGTCAATGCGTTGAAAAGATACTATAGAGAATATTCATATCCTAATGACGAGATTGTTGAAATGGGGAAGAAACATCCAAGAGTTATCAATGAGAGATACAACAAAGAATCTGACACTGTGAGTTCTGAGGTGCAAGATTTGGAGCCTCATAGAGAACGAAATGAACAAAAGCTCAGAAGTGATCGAGAAGATACACTGAAGAGTCCAGAGTATGAAGTGGTGAAAGAAGTAGAAGAAGAAGAAGTGATTGTGGACGCAAGTGAGACGGATGGAGAATCCAATGAAATGGTGAATACCGATGCAGATACCGGAGCTGTACCAGCTCTTGAAATGATAAAGAAAATGTCCTACAAGGTGGAAAGAAATGATGTGTTATACTTGGCATATCTTGTAGCAGGATCATATTTGAAGAACCTGGATATTTGTGAAGAGGCATGGTCAGAAAGAGGTCTATTCAGGAATACCGAGGCATTCAAAGGTTTGTACAGAACTGAGCGTGCTGCCAGAGATCACGAGTTTGCCAAGAATATGATGAGGGCATTAGTGCAAATGTCATTGTATGATGATGCCATCATGCTAGTTGTGTCAAGTGCCAAAAGCATAAATTGGAACCCGAGAAACAGTTGGAGATTAATGGATATGCTCAAGAAGATTGAAGACCCTGAAGCCATTTGGGCGTTGAATCAGGTTTGGAGGAAGAGACCTACTGGCTCTTTTGCGAGAAAGGGATCATTGTTCTAGGCTCACGAGGTGGTTGGCCTTAGAACTCTAGTTATCTAGTAATGAATAGTAATGAACGTCTTGTAAATAGTTCCACCCAGCAGTTCCTGTTTGTAGCCCTGAGCCCAATGTATAAGCCTGTAGGTCTGAGCCAGCCTGGCCAAAAAAAAAAAAAAAAAAAATTAAGCAAATCTCAGAAGAAGACTCCTTCAGTAAAGATTCGAGATTGCGTATTCTGCTTCGAACAATATCACGATTCACTACACTTCAGCAGTCAGAGACCACCACATCTGTTAGACAGCCACCACCACTAATAGTATTACAAGGGAACAGCACACATACCACCATCTTGGCTTCTTCACCTCCCTTCGCTTCAAAAAAAGCTGCATTCTAAATTTAAACATCCCATCATTCCAGATTTAACGGCAAAGATTGACTGCTAAAGCCTTTAGTAGGTGCTATCCAAGATTCTGCTCGTTCTCATTCGCTTGCCATCATAATACGACGCTGAATCGTTATCATTCTGTCCAGTTTGCTGTTTTTGTTCTCTTCTCTGCCTTCTGTTTTGTCTGTGGTTTCTTCCTTGGTTGAGTTATACCTTCCATTTGATCTATTACCTCTCCAAAAAGTACAGCAAGATACATAGGGTTTCCTTCTATCTCTCTTAAAAACTGATATTATCATTCAATAATAGGAAAGTGTTTTCAAATCCACTCTCATTAGCTATGTCATCATCCTCAAACCATCAAGGTTATCCTACACATCGCTCATCCATAGAATTCAACAGATACCAAAGGAACGACTCAGTTACAAGTTATACCTCAATGAATTCGACACATTCAATCATACCGAGAAGCTCATCTACCAATGATTTGATGTTAAATGATGATAGTTTCTCCAAACCTTCCAGATCTAAGATCCATGTCAACAGAACATCATTCCCAAGATCATCAAGCATGCAATCCATATCTTCATACAACAACCGCCATTCTGTCCATCCTCCATCAGCATCCTCTGGTTTTAGTCACAGCAGCTTTAGTCATTCCAACAACACATACCTGAACCCTAATGCTGATTACTCCAGACATTCATCAATGAGAGCATCTACCAGTGTTAGCGATCTTTCCAATTTGAAGAAGCAAAACTATAAAGCAAACTATCAGCATTATCAACAGAAGCAGCGAGGTCAGCTGAAAAAGAGTACAAGTTTCACCTTCCCTAATGGTGAGGTATATACTCCAAGAAGCATTCAAAAATCATCTCAAACAAACCTAGCTAATTTGAATTCTTCACCTCTAATCCAACCTGTTTCACCGACCAATAATAGTACTAGAGCTCACCCTTCATCCACCACAACATATCATAATGGCAACCTTTCAATCATGAGTAAGGGTGCACTTCCAACACAAATTATAACTCAACAACATCAGGTACATCAACCTCAAACACATCGTCCACAATTAACATTACAGCAAAGCATAATATTGAAGTCCGATATAAACCCCCTTCATCAAGTTGGACCAAGATCTCAGTCACAAGAGTCTAATTGCTCTCATGGCGGTAGCAATAATAACAGCTTCTCATCAGCATCCCCAAGTCCTTCGAGAACATCAAGAACAAATAGCAGTATAGATGATATCAATACTCCACCTTCTTCCATCGATGATTTGACTATTTCTCCATCTCATCCAAAAGTTGAAATCATCAGTAATGGAACTGTGAACCATAATGAGTCGTCGTTGATAAGTTTATCCAAAATAGACGAAGATCAGCTATCTCCGATTTCAGAGTCTTGTCCATCCTTGAGGACCGAGAATAACTCTTTCGCTATTTCTGCATCTACACTCAAACTAGAAACATACTCGGAAGATTCTCATGAAGGGATTGAGACAATCAATGATGGGAAGGAAGTCTCATCGGTTATAAACGAGGATAAAAATGAGTACAATAGAGCTGAGACCATACAATCACCAGCCCAAGACGTTATAGCTATATCCAAGATTGTACAGCCTGATGACGAGGACACTAACGTTTCTGCACATAGCACAGGTCGCTCAGAAATGTCATCAATAACAAAGAGTGAAACACAACAAGATACCCCTCCTACTACAGCCTCATCCCGTTATACTAATATCAATAAACCTAAGCCATCCGCTCAAATTTTGAGAAGTAAACCTTCAAGCAATTCAGTTATATTAACCAAGAGTGGAAACAACAGACAGAGCTCCAAAAATGTTACTCAATCACTCTCAGCACCAGCACCAAAGTCTAAGGAAAAAAAGGATTCTCCATTGAAGAGACTATTCTCGAAGATATTTTCCTCGAAAAAGAAGCAAACGATTAAGGTATTAACTGTCACTGGCCCATCACCTAAAAAGCTACCCCCTCGTTTGAAGCCTATTCCTAATAAAGAAGCTCTAATCATAAATAACAAAAGAACCAGCCCTGTTGATCGGGAGATTAGGAAAGTGGATACGCCAAATCCAGAGGCGGCCAACTATAGTGATTCCAATAGACACAACTTGATGCCAGAAAACCTTATTGCCATAGAGACAGATCCAAGTGTGAGATCTGATAATTTCTCATTCACTGAAGATGACGAAGCCAAAGGGTTGAATTTATACAGTGAAGGCGACAGTGATGACTTCAAGAGTGAATTGATTCTAGATAAGCTGTTTTCAAGGTTATCAAAAAACGATTCATCGGAAGAGGTGTTCAAGAAGATTCATGAAAATAATCACGAATCCGACAATAACGAGAACGATAAGGATGCAATCAAACCTTTTGATGTGATTAAGCTGAGGTCCAAGGATGCTATTGTGAAAAGTGACATCACTAATGAGTTGAAGAACGAAGATGACGAAGATGAGGTTATCCAATTTGAGGACATGGAGCTGATCGATAAAATTATTGAATATGGTGAGACGTCATTCCCTGATTTAGCTCAACCTGATTTAGGTAAAGCTAAAACCAGAATAATGAGATCAAGCTCTATCAAAAGAAAGAGATCCACTAGGTCAATAACCCCTAGGTCTATCTATAACTCACAATACGAAGATGAATTGTCTCACGGGGAGTCAATATTACAAGATCCTGAGGTTATCGTTTCTAATGTTTTGAAACAACCGATATTATCAGGACTGATTTCAAATAAGACAATACTGAAGAACAAATATAATGATTTCACGCCACATTTGAAGAGAAGTACTCAGAAGCAAAATATTCAAACCACACTTAAAACAGTGAAATTCAAGAATCAAATTTATATTAATGAAACATACCCACCTTCAGTTTATGACCGTCATTCAAGAACACTTTTCACCAACTCGATCAGTCCACAGATGATTCAACAAGTCAGACAAGAGCTTAATGAGTTCAAAAGAGTTATGGATGTTCACCAGATGAGTAGAGCTAATACCCAATTTTTCCGTTCTTGATATGTTTGTTTGATATTTAAGAAGGCACCATTTCAAATAGATGAATCATGATCTAATCTCATCTAATTTCATTCTGTTTTCCTATTTTTGTTAATTTTGTTTTCCAATGTCCCTAAAACGGGCTCTTCACACCAATAATGTATTATGTTAGGTTATGAAGTCAGCCATATATTTCACACCGTCATTTTTTATATTCTGATTTAATTTTAATTAACGTTTAATCTTCTGAAGCAAAGTACCAGAATATTGGCAGCAAAGCCCAAACTATTTATATTGTGAATGGTTTCGTAGCATACATGGTGGTCTATTATATCAAAGTAATAGATATATAATAATGAAATAAGCATTAACGATAGAAATCAGGTCTATTAACGTTCAACCCATATTCAGATAAAGCACTACTCAAATCATCCATAGTGAGAACCACCTTTTTAGAGCTATTTCCTGATGTACTTGAACTGATCTGTTGACCCTGGCTACCAGCTACTAACGCTTTAGCTCTAGCTTGTGGGTTACTAGAATTATAAACTGAAGAAGATGATCTTATTCTTGAATATTCGTATGCATCTGTAGCTATATCGCTAATGAACTTTTGAGTAGCTAGTGCTAATATTCTCTTGATCCCAACATCCTTACAATCAAGACCATTTTTAGCAAGGTAATAGTCAGTGACCGAATCTGGGATGATTGGATAATAATCTTCCATCATTTCCAGTATTTCATTCAGTGTTTTATCTTTTCTGGTGAACTCTGGCAAATCAGGCATTGATATACCACTGGATCCAGCTGCACTATCGCTCTGTTTTTCTTGTGTTGATTTATTTGCTTCGTCACCCATGTCTTCTGTTCCATCCACACCGTCGTTGAATATTTCGTCATCATCCATCTCAACATCCATATTGTTCAACTCATCTTCCTGAGTCTTGGGTATACTTTCAGACATGCCTAGTCAATATTGTTATGAGGTTATTGTTTGTAAGTTGTTGTAGACTGTAGTGAGTGCTTTGCCAACAATCGTTGTCTTTGATGTTTACCTGATTCGTTTTTTTTTTAAAATTATGAAATTACATAATCACTTACATAATCACTCATCAAGTAACTTTCATTTTAGACATATTAGTACATCACTTGTCACCCATCAACCAGCGGGTTCAGTTCTATATAGTATCCCAGTCTTCATCTTTGAGCGACATACTTTTAAAAGGCTCATCAATGGTGTCAATCTTGATATCACTGCATAAGGGACATCTTTTTGACAGCAGCTCATCTACCGCTGGATCATTGATAAACTTGGTTCCCTTTTGATTGGCATTATTAGATAAATATTTCTTCTGTAAAAACTCAATATTCTTCTTTGTTTTGTAATCATGCGACATTAAAATCTGTTTGACCAAACAATCCGAATGGAAAGCATGACTGCAAGGGAAAATGAAAAACTTTCTTGAAGTTAAGATGAATTGACATATTGAGCAAGATTCGCCGGATTTGATGAGCTGTTTGGACTCTGTTTTCTTGTGATTCACTTCGATCTCATTCGTAATATCATCGTTAATTTTGATTGATTCATTCATCTCCAGTGATAATTTATTGATAATGTTACCAAACTTTTCTAAATCATCACATAATTCATCCTTCAAATGATCTATAGTTACGAAGTTTGGTATTATTGGCAGCAGATCCTTGATTGTCAACAGTTCACAGTTATTCATCAATTGAATAATCTCAGACTTGATGTTTTCATTAGAGTTCTTAGAATACTTTGGGGATAGCTTTCTTTTTGCGATCTTCAGCCATAATTTTTTTCTCGCTTTTCCATCATTTACTGGCTTATTGGCAATAATTGTGGCCAGCTCAATCATGCCATTCTCTAACGCCAAATCTAAAGCATCTTCATAGAACTTCAAGTAGGAGTAAATATGAATAGCTGACTGTATTTTATCAAACTTCAGACATAATCTTAGAATGAAATCTGAATTATAATAATGAGTCTCATCGTATCTTTCAAGATACTGTAAGATTAAATCTTCACTATTCACCGAAGTAGGACTTTGATTAGCAATCAGAAGATACAATAACAAATCATGAATAATGCTCTCTTTACATTTAGTTTCTTCAATATAGTTGCTCAAAAACCTTAGTGCTTCATTTTTGCTAGCATCTGATTTGCGATTATTATTGTTGTATGTCAATATAGCTGGAAATAATCGAGCAACATTCAATTTCTCATCCTCATTTCCATCACTAGAAGTTTGAGGGACGTTGATCAGCCTCAACCATGAGTCCACTGTCAATTTAGGAGAGTTTACCAGTAACACTGTTGAATATTTGTAAATGTTATCAAGATTATAATTTTTCAACATAACATGGATTGCTTCCTGCCAATTCTCTAATCTTATCCAGTAAGATAGAACGAATTCGTAGTCATTAATAAGATTGGCGTAGTATAACAATTCTGATCTCCTATTATGTGATGTTATAATTTCGTAGATAGTCTCCTTGTCTAAAATTGCCTGATTCTCAATGAGGAAGTTTTGCAAAGCTATTTCCGTTGAGATTTTCATTGTAGTTACCTTATTAAGATTTTGGGATTGTTCAACTGAAAGCACATCATCGCATTTATTCAACTTTTCAATGAATAACTCCACTATCCACGATGATAGCAGAACCTTTTGAAGTTCAAAGTTAAAGTTTTTGTCTTCTTTGATCACAGATAGCTTTTCCAAGAAATATTCTAATAAGGGGTCGTCATTCTGAATCTCACTATGATTATCAGTTCTTTCGCTGATTAAATTAGCCTGTTCACTATGTTCGAGAAACTTCAAAGAGATTGATTCAAAATCTATAGAAGATCTGGCATAAGATTTAGCGGCTTCAATGTACTGTTTCTTTTCAAACAGATAATCACCTTGTTTGGAGAAAATTATATCTCTCGAACCTGCATCTTCTGTTGTGCTCAATGCTAGCTCAAAATCATTACCACTCTCCAAAATATCCCTCCAAATATCTTTAGATTCATCGGTTATAGTTATTTCATAAATGTTCAAATTTGAATAGATCCAATAAGTGCCCATAACTTTGTCACACTTCAAACCAATGAACCGTTCGTTTGGAGATGTTGGTAAAACTTGATGATACACCAACCTATCGTTTATTTGATTGATAACCATCAACTCTGAGCCACGTAGCAACATCAGATGGTACTGTGTCATTATTATAGATTTGCATTTGTGATTACCACCGTTTCCATCAGCAGGCAGCTCTAGATTTAGTAAAAATTTCAGTTCCTTCAAGTTCTTTTTCAAGAGTGCAGGGTCAATTGTACCAAACACAACACCTTGGCTCGTAATCCAGCCTAACTGCCAGTCATTAGCCACAAACTTATCACCATTGATATTTCCCAAATCTTGAAACTTCTCAGACTCGACAGGTGAAGTCTTCAATATATCTGCGAGCGATTGTGGGTTTGACGACTTTAGACGGCGATACCAGTATTTGATCTCATCACCCATAACTATTATTACAAGCATATTCCCGTCAGCTGTGTTATAATTCAAATGTATCCCATCTATGCCTGTTTGTGGAGCTGGTGATAAATTTGATGAATTTGATGAGATTGAAGGGGATTGAACATGATATATTGACTTGTTGATCTTTTTGCTATATTTCTGGGATGATACCAAATATTCTAATTGAACCTCATGGATGCTCCCTTGCTTGTCACCCATTAGTATCACTCCTGTTGATTCATTTGTTATTGCTTGTACGTTCCAGCCAATGGCGTTGATTTTGCTACCCTTAAGATCATTTAAATGTTTGAATACTTTGGATTGCTTGTTGATGTAAAAAGTTTCCAGCTTATTAGTCGATATAATCAAATGACTACCAGTAGGATCTTGAAATAGCTTATCAATCTTTCCCAACTCACTCACTGATTTCTTGTATGGCAATTCCAATGTTTCGATATATGCTGGGTTGTTCAAGTCAATTCGAAAGAGCTTTCCGCTTTTGAAGGCAATTGCCAAAATGTCCGAGTTAACGGCCAATGCTGATATGTTGCTGATATCAGTCTGGAACTGGACGGGGGCCACTGAAAACATGCCACTCTTTTTATGTTGATCTGAGTGTTTGGAATAGGCTCAAGCTCTATGATTGTCTTTTTGTTGTTCAAAATTAAAAAAAAAAAATTACAAGTTTTTTAAAAACAACAAAACAACAAAACAACAACCAGCTTCATATTCAAACAGCACAACGACACTTCAAAAGCTAGCAAGCCCTACATATATCCAAGATGTCTGCTCCAGTAAAACTGCTTAATGAAGCACAAGGACACACTATACTGCTAGAAGTTTCTTCCGGTGATACATATAAAGGGACTTTGACCGAATCGCAGGACTCAATGAATGTTCAATTAAAAGATACCACATTGACATCAAGAGATGGGAAAATAACACACATGGACTCTGTATTCATAAGAGGATCTCAAATAACGTTTGTATCAATCCCTGAGATACTAAGAAACGCCCCTCTATTGGACAAGTCCCGTCCTAGACCCCCTCCACCAATTCGTGGCCCAAAAAGAAGATAATTCTATATTTTGCATCAATATCAATCATGCTTCTCAGAGAAAGACGTTTTGAGAGCAGTGTGATTTGCATATACTCTATATAAGAGGAGCTTACTTAACTTGCTACATCAGTATCCAGCGGAAAACTTGGAGATCTCTCATAAAACGTCATTATATTCAAAGTAGTGGATTAAACCACCATCACCATCTTGCTAATTGAAAATGTTGTATTCTAATCTTGACCCATCCAAGCTATCCCTTAACACACCACTGATCTTTGAAACAAGTCCATCGACATCAACACCTTTGAACAAGCTTTTATAGATCAATTGGATGCCTGTTTTGCTGCTATCATTCAAACTACCCTTTAATAAATTCTTGAAAAACTCGACATCTAATAAAATCTGTAACTCCCCTTCATTATTAATCTCTCCAAGTTCTCTAAAGTTCTTCACCAGTACATTGATTGAGTAATCAATCAGCTCACTCAGCACCTTATCAATAAGCTCATTAGAAATTCTTGAAACCCCGGTATAAACCCCAATAAGAATGGAAACAGTCTCATAAATATAACTGGAAACTTTCAGATGATCTCCAAAACTGTAATTCATCCAATCAGTTTTTGTAACACCGCGTTCCAATACTCTTGAAATAGATCTCTTTTGCTCCTTTAAATAGCTTTCAAAGATCTTCTTCTCAATAGTTTCCATAATTTGATATAGTTGCAAATTCTTGTTTTGCAAAACAGCGTTGAATCTAAAGTCATAGTCTTCAATCAACTTTGGAATAGTTTCCACTTTGAGCCTTTTGATGTTTGTCAATGTTAATAGTTTATGATAATCCTTAACATTTCTCATAACATCAATATCATCCTGTTCAAATATAATCTTTCTTAAAATGCTTTCGAACAACATATCAAACGATCTTAAAAATTGAACTTCGATTCCCTTGAGTATCTGTTTCGAGGAAAATTTAATGATTTGTACCTTCATGTTCTCATTCTTAACGTTGAGCGAGGGATTAGCTAATAGCGTTAGCTGTTTCAAGATGTATAATTCATACTCATGTATCAAGCTTGGTAACACTGTTTCACCCGTATCCAATCTCTCCCAGTTTTCCAGATCGCTGATGTTTGAACAATCATTCATCCATGTAGAACAGACCGAACCAACAAATCTTTCTTGGATCAAAACACTGGTTTCTCTCAACATCGAGATAGTTTTATCAGTGATTGATAGCTGACCCAAACCGTTGAGCGAGTTTGTTAAGCTTTTGAATATAATTGGTAAATACCTTGACGTACTAATACTATTGGTAAATGGTGGCAAAAATCCAAAATTGCTTGTCGACCCATCATTGTTCTGCTTTGGTTGTCCATTTGAAGCACCTGGTGTTAATGGTGTTGTCACAGAAGAAGCCCCAGTACCAGTCAATGATAGTTGTTTAAAAGTGGCAATGTTCGAATTGAAAAATTTTATCAATTTGTTAATGAACAAATCAATGAACTTTTCACCTTTGGCTCTAATATCGAGCTTTTCATATTCTTCCAATTTGATAAATGGTAGATTTTGAGAACCATCGGACGTTTCTTCTTTTTCGTTGACGTTCAATTCAATCATAAATCTATCTTGGTATGAACCATCAAGGAATTTTTCAACATGATTCCAAAAATTTGTAAACTGAGAGCAAAGTTCGTTCAAGCTTTCAATGAATTTAATAATCATCAGCCACATTTCAGTGATGATGGTAGAGTCCAATAGATTATGGTTGTTGTTTTGTCTCAATATCAGCATGTCAATGAAATGACTGTAGTCAATCGAGTCAACAGTGGATAAAATATTAATTTGAACATTCAACAACTTTTCATGATATTTTATGAATGTTTCACTGAATTTGCCCATGAAATATTTGGATCTCAATTCTATCCATTCAAGAATTGGGTTATCAATTGTATCTAATTCCATAAGCTTCAGAATGACACTTTGGAATTGTTGATCATCATTAATGTAATCCTTATTGTTCAATGACACCCAAAGGCTCTTTTTATAAACATCAATGATGTTCTCAACATCTTCCCAAATTCTTTCAACAATTTTATCAGATTGCTTCAATCTCATTATCTTGGCTCTCTTATAATCATGGATTAAACTGTCATAATCATTTTCAACAATGTAGTTTCTAAAATTGTTAGGCAAATCAAACAAAAACTTTCTTTTTTCAACGTATTCTATAGATTGTTTTAACTTTGAACTTCTTTGTTTGCTTGCCAGGATTGGATTTATCAACAATGTACTTTCCTTATTGGAGTCATTTATGCTCTGTTTCAATGGTTGCAAACCATAATCAGTTGAGTTGTTATGATCTTTTTGAGTAAATCCAGAGTTTTTGAAATCATTGAGAATGTTGTCCAATGAAGATTTAGATTTGACAAATCTCAGATATTCTCGACCAACCAATTGTTTCAATTCCTTATTTTTCTCGACAATGGAGTTTTCCAAAACATTCAAGCTTCTTGACAATTGATCAAAGGAATCATCTTGATGGATGAACTTTAAGAATAACTTGGAACTGAATTGTTTACTCGTAATCAACAACTTGTTGAAATCTTCGTTTGTTTGAGGATTGATAGATTTTTCACTGAAAACTTGTGCAAGGGACTTTGAAGGATTCAAGGGGTCCATGATATCGTTCAAGTTGGAGTGATGGTTCGAGTCGTCGTTCACCAGATGCAATAGTGTAGCATACATGGCCTCCTGCTCATCCTGTTCCTCCAGATCTTCATTCAGATTGGCGGCATTGCTGTAGCGGCCTGGTCTTTTGGTTTCCAAGGGGCCCTCTTCCCAGTACTGCGGGTCCAGTGTGTCCAGATGGTAGGTTGCAAGCAGTTGCTGTTCCATTGGCAATGTGTGTATATCAATGAGTTCACAGTTCTCCAGCAAAGACCAGTCAATGGCTGAAGTTGAAGTTGAAGTTGTTGTTGTTGTTGTTGTTTTCGAATTTCGACAAACCTGGTGGTGTCTGGATGTGACGGTATGACTCTGAAGCATTGTCCTGTTATTATTATTATTAGTATTAGTATTGTTGATCTCATACTTTTAGTTGGATCACATTTCACAGAATCACAGTATGGGCTACTCTATCAAGCAGAAGATAGATATCTGCCTCAAGGCCGAAGCCAACCCCACCATGACCCAGCTGGATTTGGCAAACTGGGCCAAAGAGAAGTATGGCAGCATACGACCACCATCCCAGACCACAATATCAAGAATATTAAGTCGAGGAGAAGAGCTGATTGCTTTGAAGGAACATGATTTCAATCTGGTCAGAAGAAGAAGACAATCCAATCCTGTTTTGAGGAAAGTACTGGTGGATTGGATATCACAATGTGTTTGGAATAACGTCCCAGTAACTGCTCCAATTATTATAGAAGCAGCAAAGAACTTTTGGAACTTATTACCAGACCATTTCAAAGAAGGAAATGGTCAATTTTCATACAAGTGGTGCTCACAGTTCTTAGCTAGAATCAACATCAGTATAGGTAAGGTTGATAGACAGTTGAATCAAAGGTTGAAAGTTTGGAAATATGAGGAGAGAAATATCATTAGAAACTTGATGATGGATTTTGATTTGAAAGATATTTTTACATTAGATGAGATACTCATCTCTCATGATCTTCCTTTAGATGAATCGTGGTCAAATGAAGCTAAAAATTCTGAAGATTTCATAAGTTGTATGCTTTGTTGTAATGCATTAGGTACAGAAAAGTTAGATCCTCTAATCATTGGCAGATACGAGAATTATCCATCATTTGAGACCCAAAAGATCGTACCGTCTAAGCATGGAGTATCATATCATAGCAATAGAAAGAAATGGCTGACTTCAAACATATTCATGGATTGGTTAAGTGTACTGGACAAAAGATTATCACAATCAAATAGGGAAATCATAATTATATTGGATGATTCTACATCTCATAGAATTACAAACTTCAAACTTACAAAAATAAGATTATTATTCACAACGTCATCTGCAAGAACCTTTTTACCAATGAATTGGGGGATATCTAATGATTTTAAATTGAATTACAGGATATCCCAATACAAACAGTTAATTGCTAAACAATCCGAGATTCCAATGCAGAATAGGACAACAATTGATGAACTACAGATTAAAAGATTGACAAGAGATGAGATGAAATTCAATATGATTGAGGTATTTAACCTCATCAAACAATCTTGGTCCAATATTACTGATGTAAGAATCAAATCAGCATGGAGAAGAAGTGGGTTATTGCCCAAGATATTGACAGATTCCTTCATTAAAATGTCGTCTTTTGAAGATGAATTAGAAAATCAATTATCAAATCTTATTGATCAATTACGGGTTGAACAAAAGTGGGATGTATCTTCTTTATTGGATTTGGCTATTGAACAAAAGATTAACAGAACTTTCCTTACCAATGAAGAGATGGTTAATAGTTGTATTGTTGAAAATTATATGGGTGTGAATCCAAATAATCCAAATAATCCAAATGATGACAACAGAGTTGTTATTGGTCAAGTACCATATAATGAATTATCTACAAATGAAAGTTTACCAAGGTTGAAGAGATTTGGCCAAGTATTGAGACAAAATTCTAACAATACATCAATTTATAATCCTTATGATAATTCCCTAAATCAGCATTATGAACTTGATCCATTTGACTTTGATGCAGCTATGGATATGGACTTTGAGATGGATATGGATCTTGAAATGAGTAATGGGGTTGATTCACTTTTGGATGGTAAGCATGGTATTTTAGAGGAGTTGATCAGTTATAATAATCATCTGACGCCCAACAAAGGTACCATCATGGATGTATCATCCTTCAAAGATAACGATAACAATGAGAATCAGTCGAGGTTGAGAAATATGATAGATTTTAATCATAATGAAATAGAGTCTGATCATGATGACTATGGAAGCCGTCAACTTAGTAACGTTTCTGGTATTGAACAACTAGATAATATTATCAATCCTCAAGATCCATTGTCATATGGTTCTATTCAACCATTTAGTGAAATCATCCCAGAAAAGTTATTTCAGGATAACTTCAATAACAATAACATTAACAATGGAAATGGTGGATTCATGAATAATGACAACAATATCAATATGGGCTACAATAACATGAAGAATTTCAATAGTTATGACTTGAATGGCTTAACCAACTCAAGCAATAATATCAATGGCATGAACTTTTTGAGTTATCAACAATTGAATGGTATTGATATTTCAAGTTCTCAAAAGTTGTCAATTATGTCTAATTTTTTGAAATTGTTAGAAATTGATAGAAATTATCAGAACGATATTGGTGGAGTTAAATTATCTCAGACAACATTAGATGAATTAAAGTCATTATATCTTGATTACGTTGAAAGATCTCGCATGGAAAACAATAGCACGGGAAGATTATAGTTATAAATTAAAAATTAGATCATAAGATCTTGAATTATATCTCGATAGCTACTAGTACTATAAATACCAAAGAATAGTTGTAGACCAACCAGTTGTCATTTATTTAGAAAGCGATTTTCAAGCTATGTACAGGACGAATAAATTAACAATACCTTTCAGTACAAATCATAGTATCATTTTAATTATCAGTGCTAGATGCAGCATTAAACTTGGCTCTTTCAGCATCCACATCAACACCATATTCCTCTCTTAACTTCTTCTCTATTCTTTGTCTCTTTTCCAATTGTTCTCTTCTCATTCTAGCTAATTCAGCTTTAATTTCATGTGGCTCCTTTGGGATTTTATTGGTAGTTTCTGGATCTGGCCAAAAACCTGGGACGTTGAACTTCTTATCAGGGTCAATACCAACATAATACATCACACCAATAGGTGTCATTAGATAGAATGAAAACTAAAATGCAAAGCAAAACTACGTTAGTCAAGATGAATGGAAGAGATAAAGATCGAGATCAGGTGCTTTAACAGAGCCCTTGCAGTAGTTGAACTTACTCTGAAAATCTCTAGTTGAGATCTTGTGATTTTGAACTTCAGCTTAGACAGAAGGCCAGACATTTGGGCAGGATATTTCAAAGAGACCAGTGTGACCAACAATGGATAGAGCGAGCTCGTTTGAAGCTCAACTGATTTTATCAAAATCTGCCTTTTTCGGAGAGGTGACCCTACCGGATTTTCAATTAGTAGATTAGTAGTAGTAGAGGCCTAGCTATACATTCTGGTCAAGTTCATAGGTATGTATTAGTAGAGTAGTAGTATGTCATGTATGTGTTGGTATATACTGGTTGACCCAAAGTTGCGCTATAACACTGCCACAATATTTGTTTTTGGACTGATTTCTGAGCTATATCATGAGCCAGATCACAATACCCAAGAATCACAATATACCAGAAGTGCTGTTTGAGAAGGGAAATGGAGGTCTGGTTGGTACTGATGAGGTTGATGTTTGGGAGGTACTGGTCAATATTGATGTGGAAATGGTTGTAGTGATGGTAGTAGTTCTAGTTGTATCGTCAACATGTTGATTTGTAGAAGCAGTAACCGTAAATGTTTGTGAATCAATATTCTCTTCTTGGATCAATGATTTTACTGCTTTTCTGACCACAACATGATCAATAGGAGCAGTTGTTGATTTGTACTGCTCCATAGAGGCATTAAGACTTGCAATTACTTCATTTTTAGAAGCAAGCTCGAACTTCAACCTTTTGATTTCTGAATACTGACTAGGAAGTGTAACCAGCATATTGTAAAGAAACAAGGGCGCCAAAACAATAACCAAGATTGCAATAATCACAAGTACAAAGGCAATTAGTCTCACATTCTTGGAGTATTTCCTTTCACATTCCTGGAATAATCCATTCAAAGTGTACTTCTCAACCCTTTCTGCCATCTCTGGGGGAATGACAATGCCATTATCTTTGTACTTCTCTTGATACTCTGTAAGATTCTCCAATGTTATGTCAGGATACTCAATGGAATCAAGTTCTCTCTGAGGATATCCTGCCCTGAATCCCTCTGCTGGGTATTGTTTCATGAAATCAAGATAGGGGTTGAAATCCTTTCTCCCAATGGTGTACTGAGCTCTGGTTGAAGGCATTTTTGAGATATCTGATGTTGCAATATATTACACTAGTACTGAGTGATTGTGTCAAAGTCGCTTGTAAGTTTCGATCTATTTTTGCAGGTCGAATAGTCTTTAGAAGAATATCTTAAGAGTGAAAGTTACAGGAACAAGATCTCATCCTTTTATAATATTTGAGAATTCATAAGGAATATTTGATTATTTCTACTTGAATTTTCTGTTTGAGGCCTTTCACTGAGAACAATCTTGAGAATTATAATTACTATTTAGGGGTGAGTACTTGAGATCATATATTGAACGAGTAATATTTATCTTCTCTTATAGATACATGGTTTTAGAAGCCATTTACCCTCAGGGGCCTTCTGTCTCTTTGACTCCAAGTTCTCAAGCTCATTTTCAGTATCAATAAACTTCTTCTTTCTCTCTAATTTTTCCTTTCTTTGATTTAAAACTTCAACAGATGGCTTGAAAAATTCAAACCTTGTAAACATCTTATTTGAATCATCAGTCTTCTTATGGAAAAAACCCATCAATTTTAAGGAGTCCACAAACTCTTCACCTTCTTTATCGTTTAATCTTGATTTAATTTCAGCAATCCATAATTCACCATTTGGTGATAATAATCTATAGGCTTCTTTAATAAAATCTAAAAAGTTTGTACCCATAAGGGCAAGACAGAATATAACAACATTACATGATCCATCTTGTAATGGAACTTTTCTAATATCAGCAACTGTAATTCTTTCATTAGCCTTTTTTAAATCAAAGGAATGCACTTTGATATCTAATTTATGAGTTGAAGTATTATTTCTGTTCTTCTTGTTAGACCCTTGGTTAGAATTACCCTTGTTACTGTTGTTTCTCTTAGTAATGAATGTTTCAACGTCTAAACTTAGTTGGGCTTCACCACATCCCATATCAGCAATGACAACTTGTTTAGTCTTTGGGTTACCTGGTAAACCACCTGGAGCATTAACTGGTTTATTACCTCTTTCCTTAATTTGATCAACAAAAACATTGATTGGATTTTCAGGCCATGATTGAACTTGTGATCTGAAACCATCATGATATTCATCAAATAATGATGGTTGTTCTTTTATCAATTTCAAGGCATCATTAGAAGTAATGGTATATAATTGTTCATTAATCCATCTAAATCTTGAACCAGTTAATTTGGCCATCATCTTTTGTTGTAATGGTGTCAATTTCTTTGCAGCTGGTAATTCAATTTGTGGAACTACTACTTCTTCTTCTACTTTCTTCTCTTGCTTTTGAACTATCTTTTCCTTTGGTTGTTGCTTCTTTTCAACCTTTTGAGCCTTTGATGCTGGTAAATCTGATTTTTCCAATTTACGTTTTAAAGGCTGAGGTCTAGAAGTCCTTATATCATTTGACTCTTGATCAATTAGATCATTTTCATCATCATCTGCATCTTCATTTAAATATTCATCATATCCTTCATATACAGATTTTTCTTTAACTTCATCAATTGTTGTAGCATCATTTTGTTTATTCTTTTTATGAATGATTCTTCTTTCTCTTTGCTTTTCACTCTTCTTTTGAGCCTTTGACTGAGGTTTACCAGATTTAACTTCTTTGGTATTCAAATCCCAACCTGAAACTTGAAACAAAGCCATCCTTGTCTCAATTATAATGGCTCTTTCTAGAAATGGATATGGAGCATTCCAAGAGGAGCAGCTCATCTCATGCTTCTAAAATTTTTCTGTCAATTTCCCAAAACGGATTTCCGGTCAATCCTCGGAATAAATATCTAAAAAGACGACCCAGGCAGAAGTAATGCTGCTGACAGTAAAAGACAGGTCATTAGTTGGACTACACATGGAGAATATAAGAGTTATATATTCATTAATTCATTAGTTAGGTCATTCAATCATTACGTTCAAACCCTTCAAAGAAGTTTTGAACTTTATTCTTTTGTTTTTTGCTGCTAGTAGTAGCATTTATTGGTCTTTTACTTGGTGATAACTTCCTTTGAAGCTTATTCTTATTGAGTAGTTTGGTGATTGATGACTGTGGAATATAAGTTATGGAAGTTAGTCCCACATTATATCTCCAACTCAGATCGTTGTTTGGGATCATCCAGAGAATAAGTTGAGTCAATATCTTGGTATCAATTGTTATTGAAGTTCCATAGTATTTGTTATAACATCTTGATAAACTATTGATATCTAAAATAAAAAGGTCAGTACCCTCGTTAACAACAATATCATCACTCATAGTAACATTGTTCGACTCAAGTTTCTTTATAAGCTTCTGTGTTAGATCAATTAATTTCAGAATCGGTTTAGCATCGTAACCACCGTTTGATCGTCTCCTCAATAACTGGTTCAAAACAAGGGAATCAATGCAATCATTCAACACAACTGAGCTGTCTGTCTTATTATCATAATCAAACTCTATTATTTCATTCAAAAGAGAGTGTAGTTTTTGATAATTTAAAGAAGAAGAAGAAGAAGAAGAAGATGATGATGAAGATGATGAAAATGAAGATGAAGTTATTGGCGATACTAAGGATTGAACTTGGAAAGTAGATAAATTCTCTTGAACGATTAGCTTTATAAGTCTGAGTTGTAAATGATCACTGGAAGATGAAAGTTCGATCATAGGTATTTTCATAATGATTAGCCAACTAGAGATGGCATTATAAGATGATAGCGATGAAGAATCTAGATTGAAAGGAAGCAGTGCTATTTCATATGACTTTTCTTGTCTTTTCGTTTGTGTTCTTTTGATGTAGACACTATCAACTGTATTGAACAAAACTGAGTTAGCACCAGTATGAACATCATAATCTATATCATGTCCTTTTTTCAAGGATTTGGAAGGAGATGAGAACGATATCTTTTTTTGAATATCCAATTGCTTTTGAGTTTTATGATCAAATCTGACCTTGGGTAGTGATGGTTGTTGATCCTGATGGGATTCTTTTGATGATGTGTTGATTTGAACCCAGGGTATTTTCAACTGATCTCTTGTTTCTAAAGTTGTTTCCCAATGAGTTAATTGTTGTTGTAAATCTGTTGCACTCACGATTGTTATTGACAAGACGTTGAACTTGTTGATAATCTCGTTCATGTTGGTTGTATAGCGTTCAATATATCCAGTTACGGAGACATACTGTCCTAGTATGCTTGAATGTGATTTTGATAGACCAGCACCCAGGAAGGTTGATTCCTTGCATTTGCAATTGATTGTAAATCCACTTGAATCATCTAGAGTAAAGAGTATGAGTGTTTCCTTTATATATCTCGAGTTTCCCGTGTTGTTAGGCTCCAGTGGTTCCTTGAGGTCGAATTCTATGATCTTTCCCTGTATGAGCAACTTGTACAAAGGATGGTTGTTCACCATGACGATGTGCTTGTTGTTGATGAGATGGATTGCATTGTAGCCATATATGTCTACCAGGTTTGTGGAAGAGAGGACATCTCTGATGAAGATGGGCACGGTTTGGGCCAGGAAGGGCGACAGGTGGAAGGTGAGGTGGCTGTAGAAGACGACGTTGGGTGTCCTGAGCACGATGCTGTTGTTTCCAGGAGCAAAGTCGATCGACGACTCCTTCATGCTCTGTTTGTTTGTTTGTTGATGTTGTTGATGTTGATGTTATTTATTGTTGTTCTTTTATGTATTGACGGTCTTGTACGAAACTGCCTTTTTTCAGAATGGATCTCTTATATAAAGAGTGCTCCATCTTCTCATCTTCTCATCTCATCTCATCTCTTTACAACAACAACAGCAGCAGCAGACATGTCCAAACACCCAATCACATGCCACATACTGGACACCTGTGAGGGAAGACCTGCTCAGGGGGTCATCGTGGCCATCTACCGCATTGCTGACCTGCCTTCCGCTCAGAACGAGGAGGTTGTGCTCATTGAAAGCAAGGAGGTGCCATTTGGCATGGCCAAGACAGACAAGGACGGCAGAGTGCTCAATTGGGAGCTGAATCCAAAGTCAAGCACCATGAATGTTGGTGTAGAGAGCACCTCTGCTTGGGCTGCTCCTTTGCCAGGGGTCTACAAGATCAGATTCAACACCAGCCAGTACTTCCAAAGAGACGAAAGAAGAACATTCTTCCCCTTCGTGGAGGTGATATTCACAGTAAACGATCCAGTGGACAAACACTACCACATCCCTCTGCTGCTGGCTCAACACAGTTACACAACTTACAGAGGGTCATAGATCATATATATCGATATTCATATATTCTCAGTGTACATTAGAATATTAGGATATACTGCTGACGGCCCAGTTTTGATAAGCTAACTCTTTCAATTTTAACATGTATACACTGCACAGCAACAATGTAGGCTCTTAGTTAGCAGCACACCTTATCGAACCCCTGTGACCATATCGTAGCCACTGTGAATTGATAACCAATATTGTCCATTATCACTATTATACCATGATAGTACGTAACCACCACAAAAAATCAAAAAATCCAAAAGAGACAAGAAAAAATAAAATAAAAAACAACAAAAAAACAAAAACAAAAAAGGTAGTGCTTTCCAAGTCTCAATCCAACCATCTTTGCATCCTCAACCTTTCCAATCAAATCTTGTGTCAGCATTGCCTGTACAATTACAAGCTCTGTTTATTAACCATCCCCTTTTTTATATTTGCATCCGCTTCCAAACAAACACTCTCATCGCCATATAATCTATCCAGAATAGCACAAACATCTCCTTTTGCCTTGCCCTGATCGATCAATCATTCCAATCATTCGCAACTTCAGACTCTGAAAAGACCATATACCATCATATCCCTAATTGAAAAAAAGAATCATCGTCAATGATGTTATCCCCACAGCCTGCTAATCAGAATAATGAGATGTCGAATATTCATACCATCAAACAACAGAGCTTGCAACATGATTCTCTCTTTCATAAAAAGGTTGACCGCTCAATTATCAACAGATCTAACATCCCAGTGATACCCAATGATTTGCCTCACAATAATGACAATATTCAACTACAGAATACCGACTCACACAATCATTCTTCAACTCCTTTATCCAAAACTCAGTCAAATGAATCCATTTTGTTCACAAATCCCAGCTCTATAGAAAGCGAAGATACAACAACTACAGACTCAAACAACATTATAATAGGTGATGTCGACACCAATATCATAACGGATGAACAGCAGTCGAATGACAAGAATACTATAGAAAATGATAATATCATTATGGAAAGTTTGACTGATGAAAATGTTAACATTGATGACAAAATATTAGATTCAAGTACAGAATTAGACCCTTCCAAAAACTTCAAAATTGATAATAACAATGAACAGATATCAATCAATAACTATCCACTACAAGTTACCACATCAAATAATTCGTTTCTAACTGACCCAGATAATGATTCCATCATATTGAACAATAGCACAACAAGAAGGTCAAGAAGATCTTCCAGGTCACATATCCAAGCAACAACAGGCATAGATACATTAGAACATTCAAATTCATTTACAGTCAGACACAGAACAACCACAAATACATCAAAGAGTGTTGATACTGCAACCTTGGAGATTGAAAGAATGAGAAATTCAGTAATTATGAAGAGATTAGAACAACAGTCCAAATCAATGGATAGAGTACCAAAACTTCAAGATTTTGAAAATGTTGATGTAGAAGACGTTGGGAAAGAACCTCTCAAGAAAATAAGAAACTCTGGTTCTGCTGTTGTTGATAAATTTGCTGCTACAACACCCAATGATGAACATGTGAAAAAACGGCCAACAGATGTATTGGTAGGAAATAGAGTTAGTGAAGGTCATGTTCACTATGTTGTGGCTTACAATATGGTGACAGGTATCAGAGTGGCAGTCTCAAGATGCTCAGGAATAATGAAACCTTTGACATTGGACGATTTCAAAGCCAGTAAGAAACTGGTCTTTGATAATAGTGGGAATGAGCTGACACCTTCTTCTAAGTATGACTTCAAATTTAAGGACTATTCTCCAAATGTCTTCAGAGATCTCAGATACTTATTTGGTATTGATCAAGCTGACTATTTAGTTTCATTGACAGAGAAATACGTCTTATCAGAGTTGAACTCTCCTGGAAAAAGTGGATCATTCTTTTATTTCTCCAGAGATTATAAATTTATTATCAAGACAATCCACCCAGCTGAACATAAACAGTTGAGAAGAATTTTGAAAGATTATCATGCTCATGTCAAAGAAAACCCCAACACTTTAATCAGTCAATTTTATGGTTTACATAGGTTGAAGCTACCATTGCATTATGCTAATTTGAAGAGAAGAAAAATTTATTTTGTTATAATGAATAACCTTTTCCCACCTAATAGAGATATTCATAAGACTTATGATTTGAAGGGTTCTACTATGGGTAGAGTCACCAATTTTGACGCCCAATCTGCAAACTTAGCAAATGAATTACAACACATGGTGTTGAAAGATATAAATTGGATAAATAACAGGGAGTGCATTAAACTTGGTAGAGAGTTGAGAGATCCATTTTTGATTCAAGTTGAGAAGGATGTTAAACTTTTGATCAAGCTAAATATTATGGATTATTCATTTTTGATTGGAATCCATGAAACTGATAAATATAACAAAGATACCAGTCAGGATAGGGCAATATCTGGCTTCAGAACGAATGCCAATATTGACGATCATAACATTTTGGAGACAGAAAATGTATTTTATCAGTATGAAGGAGGTATGCTAGCAATAGATAGTGAGTCAAATGAAGAGTTGAGTTACATTTACTATCTAGGAATAATTGATTGCTTAACAAATTATTCTATCATCAAGAGACTTGAGACTTTCTGGAAAGGATTGAGCAACGAAAGGAAAACAATTAGTGCATTACCACCATCAGAATATGGAAACAGATTCTTCAAATTTATCAGTCACTCTATTGATGAAAATACAATACTGGATCTAGGGAAAAATAACACGGATAAGGGCAAACCCACTAATAAAGACAAACTAAGTTAGGCAGTTATAGAAAGGAATATTTAGCATTATTTTTATGAAGCATGTGTTTATATATTTAGACCACAGTTATGTAGTAGATTAGTGAGAAAGCTTGTAATCTTGTAAATTCGTAGATTCTAAGATTTCAGCATTCAGCAATATTCAGCATTCAGCATTCAGCATTCAGCGTTCCAGCATTCCAGCGTTGAAGCTAGTACGAAGCTGTAAATCTATAAATTCCAAAAAAAAAAAATACTGGAACTGAACCAAAAAAAAATCACAACACATGTACCTCTTAATCATTGTTCAGCAACGCATTCACTACCAGCAAAGATAGCAATATGGTAAGTTATTAGCAGTCACAGACTCAATTGGGGCTATATGACATAGTTGTTCCTGTTTACTAACGTTTTATTCACTCTGTTGGAAAAGTCTGATCAGATTCAAGCCGATGCTCCCGCCACTCAACAACAGACTGAGAACCTCACACTATTTCAACGATTAATGCAATCCTCACATCCAGTAGCTTTATTCTTCTTTTTGGGGATCAGAATTGCTAGTATAGTGGTATACATCTTTGGTTTATTATTCACCAACAACTTCATATTTGAATTCATATTGGTGATTTTGCTATTGGCTGCCGATTTTTGGAATGTTAAAAACATTAGTGGTAGATTACTAGTGGGATTACGCTGGTGGAATGAGATTGACAATAGTAGTGACAGTGGTAGTACTATTTGGGTTTTTGAAACAAGTGACCCTACAAGATATATCAACCCAATTGATTCGAAAGTGTTTTGGATTATGCTTTATGTTACCCCTGTGTTTTGGATATTATGTGGTGTTTTAACAGTATTGAAATTACAATTCTTAACGCTTATGTTAGTTATCGTGGCTATTTCTTTGACCATGACTAATGCATTGGCTTTCACAAAATGTGATAAATTCGGAAGGGCAAACACTATTGCCACTGATGTCTTTGGCAGAGTTTCGGGTGGTCTCTTCAGCAGACTATCACCAGCAAGCTTCTTTTCAAGATGAAAGAAACACATAAAAGAGTCAGAAAAGATGTCCATACTGACATAATTAAATAATACAGAATCAATAGGAAAGGTTCAGTATTGAAGCGTTAAGTTAGCTTGTAGCATATTCTTGTACTTGAATGTACCTTCAACGAATAAATCAAATTAGTTCCATTTTTGGTCTATTTCTCCTTTTGAAACAAAATTCAATACTTTTAGTTAAGTAATTGAGATGATCATAATCCACGGATGAGTGAAGCCTTGCTTTTTCGTCTTGTATGAGTTACAACTAGCACTGTTTGGTGCTCAGATGATGAGATGATGGAATTGGTAAACAATGTGTCCCTAACCGCTTTTATATTTCATAAAAAAATCAACCACTGAGAATTGTGTTCATCGAAAGCTGAATATCACGAACAGATTCCACTAACAAATGCCTAAAGCTATTCCAGGACAGCTGGTACAGTGCGACCCTTCTATCAAGGCATTAATAGTTAAGATAGACTCTGAAACTCATGATATAATTATCAAAGAATTGGATGAAACACATGTCTTGATTGCCCAGAATAAGGTCGAGTTTATAAAGCATGAATTGAATAGATTATTAGATCAGAATACTTTCAATCCCCTTGAGGAAGAAGAAGCTGCACGTGCTGCTGCTGCTGCTTCTGCTGCTGCCAATGATTCGGAGTGAACGTCAATATTCAATGAAGGGGCGATAAGAGGCTGGTCCTCAGAAGGTATAGAATTTACAGATTTGTGATTCGTCTTACTACATTCAATAAGTATGAAAGAAATGACTAATTTTCATTTAATGGCACATATTCAAACTGACCTCGTATCACTGTTGTTATCGTCATCATCATAACTTCGGTGGTACTCTTCATCATCTTGTAATGGATCCACATCACTACTGTCATCAGCTAGACTCATGCTACTCATGTTTGCAAGGTCTATCTTTTGCTTTTCATACATCTTGGATACCACTTCTCCAACCAGTGAAATCATGGTATCAACTTCAATCACACGATCAATATCTTTTATGTCATTATTACGACTCAGGGCATAATAGTATCTTTCATAGTCTTGAATAATCAATTCCTGAACACCATCCAGTAAACTCGTGACAACTTGTGTATCGTCAATATAAACCTCAATTTCCTCCTTCAACCTTGGGAAATGATCTTCTATACTATCCTTCAATTTTATGGAATCTTCATAGCATGTATCTGGATTAATAGTGGAAATTGGTGCAATGATCTGACGAACGGAATCTTCTGTAAATTCATGAACAATATTTCTCAATTCCATAGTCAACTCAGTCTTAGCATCAATCATATTGTTGACAACTTTTGGAACCGACTCTCTGACCAACTCGACAATACCATGATTATCGTCAAAGACACTTTCACCATTTCTAATCTTGTTGATGATATCCCCCACGGCTGAAAAATCTAAAAATGTCTCATTGCTAACATATTCAATATCGAAGTTTTGGATTTGATTTTTCAATAACAATAGATTCTTCAGATAGAATAACTCAGAGTCCAGTTTCCCAATAGAGCTTCTTGACATCTGATATGCGTTCTTCAAAGAAATAATACAATCGTGGACAATATTATGAGCCAAATCATCAAACACTGACGAGGTCACCAACTGATAAATCTTGGACAACAATGAAACACCCTTGGCTAAAGGTTGATACCAATTTTTCAATGGATTGTTGTTCCCATTCGATAGCAACAGGTCATCGTTATCATTTGTTGTCTGGTTATTAGTGTCTGCCCCATTAACCAGCTCGTTGTTGCTGATCGTAGATGACTTTCTTCTCAAATTTCCTAATTGGAAATCTTTTGGGGTGGGTCTATAGTTAACAATGTTTTCTTGAACAAAAACTTGTGATCTGAAGACTAATCTTGATTGGACATCTTGCAAGATAGGAGAGAATATATCGCCCAGTGGATAATTTTCAAAGTTTTTGCTTGTGTCCTCAATTGGTATTTGATTTTCAAAGTAGTCTTCTGGATCTTCTGGATCATTGTCATCATATTCATAGTACTTCTCTAACAGAGTAGCTAATTCACACAATGAGCTGATTGAAGTTTCTCTAATTATTCTATTTCTTAATGTATCATATAAAGGATCTGCAAGTGATTGGAACCAGTTAGATAAAGTGTTGGATCTTGATTCATGCGCAAAAAATTTATAGAATAAATCAAACTCATCATGGAATATATTTGTAAAGAATGAGATGTTTGACTGCGCAAATTGAACCAATGACTTTTTATTAGCAACACTATATTCAAGGTTGGATGCCTTGACGTTGTCATAAATCTTTGTTTGCAATAACTTTGATCTGATGCTAAAATAATTATTCAAACAGTCAGATAGCAAACCATCGTATTCAACATTTATTTCCGCTCTTTTGGATAGCTCAATACTGACCGTCTTCAAGTATTCTCCTTCAGAAGCAAATCCAGTATAAATCAAAGCCTCTTGAGCAGCCTGACCAACACTGCCATTGTTCATCTTTGCGGCAATGTCGTTCCTAATATTTTTGAGGTTGTTAACGATATAATTTCTTACCAGAGTTAATGCTCTTGTCAAGCATTGCTTGAACCTTATTGTGTAAACCTCATTATCCTTGATATCTTTATGAGAATCTAAAAACTCCAGACACTCATCGGCCTGCACCAGCAACTTTCTGAATGATTCCTTTCTGACGATATTTGGACTTGGATCGTTTAACTTTCTTGTGATCGTTTCTAAAAGTTCAAAAAAATGTAAATTCTTAGATAAAGCATCATTGAGAGAAACGTATGAATTGTAGTCATTGATCAAATTATCTGATTCAATTTGAAATTCTGATGTTTCTCTAGTGACACTATCATACTTGAAGGTCAAATCACTTAATATATCAATAATATCTTCAGTACTCTTAATCAATTCAGTATAGTTGTTCTTTCTGAACCGACAAGTTTCCAAAAAACGTTTATATTTGAGAGTGGATTTATATTCCATGATTTCCTTTTCCTCTTCTGATACCAATACATTATAATTGTAAGAGTCTCGTATGCTTTTGACCAATTTCTGCTTTTCAGCCTCTGAGTAAGGATAAAGCAACTGATTAGACAGATCCTTAGTTGTATTCTTTTCAAGACCTTGTCCAACACTATCAAAAGACTTTGATCTTCTTGATTTCAAATTACCATTTTGAGATATTGTGAAGTGACTCTATTAGATTCAACATTTGAGTTAAGTTAGTATATAGCATTATGAAAAAGCTTGGAATATGATCTCAGTCCTAAAACAAGTTACTAACCTCACTCTGTGGAATATTGGATGCAATGTTTTGAACAATTGAGTTACGTCTACCAGCTCTGCTGTTCCTCCTGTGGATTTCTGGCTCAATAGTCATTTTAATATCTGTTCCTGTCCCTTGTTTACTCAATCAATCAAACTCTCAACTGTTTAAAACTTATTTTGGCCAAAAATCCAAAAAATCGTAAAAATGGTGTGCGGATGTTTTGAGGGTGTAAAATTTTTCTACGCTACGGAATAGTATCAGTGGAAGTGATTCAATAAGACTAACTTATTCTTTATCATTAATTAATGTCTATTCATAAGAAACAGAAAATAATGTCTGATATATTAAAGATTTGCACACATAGTGGTTCATTTCATGCTGATGAATCATTAGCCGTTTTCATGTTGAAGCAGCTTCCAAAATGGTCAAATGCTCAATTAATTCGTTCAAGAGACCCAGCCAAATGGGAAGAAAGTGATATCGTTGTTGATGTTGGTGGACAATACGATGGTACAAAGTTTTTTGATCATCATCAAAGAGGTTTCACTGAAACTTTCAGTGAAAGTTACAAGACTAAATTAAGTTCTGCTGGTTTGGTCTACAAGCATTTTGGTAAAGAAATTCTTAGTGAGATTTTAAAGATTGAAGAAGAAAAGACATTGGAGTTATTATATGTCAAGATTTATAAGGAATTTATTGAAGCTCTTGATGCCAATGATAATGGTATTTCAGTATATGATCATGAAATTGAATTAACACCAAAATTCAAAGATAGAAATATTACATTACCTTCATTAGTTTCCAATTTGAATCCATTCTGGAATGAAGATCCAACTGATGCTGATTTTGACAGACAATTCTTGATTGCCTCTGAATTGATGGGTAATGCCTTTTTAAACATTGTTAAGAACTTTGGTCTTTCATGGTTACCAGCTAGATCTATTGTTTTAGAAGCATTTGAAAAAAGAATTGAAGCTCATGAATCTGGTAAGATTATGATTATGGAGAAGTTTGCTCCATGGAAGGAACATTTATATCAAATTGAGAAGGAAGCTGATAAGCAAGGTGAAGTTTTGTTTATCTTATTCCCAGATTCTAGTAATAAATGGAGAGTTTCCACTGTTCCATTACAAAATGAAGGTTTTGAGAACAGAAAGGCATTACCTGAACAATGGAGAGGTTTAAGAGATGAGGAATTGAGTAAGGCATGCGGTGTTGAAGGTTGTATCTTTATCCATGCTGCTGGTTTCATTGGTGGTTGTCATACCAAAGAAAGTGCATTAGCATTAGCTAAGTTGAGTTTGTAAACAAATCTCATATTGATGGTGCGCTAGACCAGCTCAAAGAAAATTATTTATTCATACATTTATAGCTTAAATATTGATTGCAAGTTCTTTCATATTCTTTGTTTATTGTTTGTAGCAGTATGTTGATGAAGTGTTAATGCTGCATACTTATTTATTGTTACTGTAGTACTGTAGATTGTTTTCGGTACGCGCCACACAGTAGTGCGGCTACCGCTAGTATTGAATCTGCTACTATATCTCTGGAAACAAGATTCGTGTTCAACTTGTGTGAGAGTAAGACTATGAACGTCAACAACTCAAAGGGATCCGGCTAGTGTAATATTGACCAGTATACTATACAGCTGAAGGGTGCCCATACGACGAGTTGCCAGGGATATGCCCTAATTTGGTTTGTTAATAATCATTCATGAACTGAGCGTGTTTTTCAGTTTTCCATTTGAGGTCTATGCGATTTGAGCCAGCTACTTAATTACCATGCACTCGGGTCAGTACGTTGAGCTTGGAAGTTAGGATTGGTACCTGATTAATAAAACACGAAGCAACAATAGATCATGACAGCACCCAATTAGACCCAGTAGAGTAAGTGGAGCTGGTGGTGTGCTAGCTATAAGTTCTACTCTCTGGCTGTTACCTACACCGTATACGTTACTAGTTAATCATAATGTTAATATGTTAATCATGATGTTGTTGTCTATAATTACATCAATTCGCGTTTGCAGTCTGAGCTGTTGGATAATTATGGATTTGGTGTCGAAACTTGAAACAATATTTTCAATTAATATTTAAAATATCCATGAAAACATGAAAAGTACTGATGTCTTGGGTCTTGTGTCTTGTGATCCAACTGGGTCTCTCAGTGTCTCAGTGTATGATCTGGATGTCGAATTGTGGATGCTGAGTATAGCTGAGCACTAGCTACTTGGGGTTGGTTCTCTGTTGAGTGGACTGTGAGTGTGGGATCTTCGCTGTAGCCAGTGGTGCCTGTGCCCTCTCTGGACAGGCAAGGGAGTCTAATATCGCCTCAAACTCCCGTGTCTCATTTATGGCAGGATGGCAGTTGTATAATGGATTATTGTATAATTTGTATATACCATGCTGGTCTGAAGTGAACACTGAGTCACTGACACTCTGCCCTCTTTCTTTAGATCCACTGATCATGAATCACTCAAGAATGCCAAATCTTGTCCTTTAGGGTAACCAAGTAGCGCACACCACTCGCAACAACCACCAGACTTCGCGAACAGACACCGTATAAACACACACTCTCCATATACAAACACTGTAGTGTAGCACCACCACCTCTTGCAAAACCCCTTCAAACCACACACAAACTCCAGTTCAGTTTGGGAGTCGTGATTCCCAGTTTCTGCTGGGTTTCTTTTTCCAGCAAAAATAGAAAATAGAAAATAGTGACAACCGTAAAAAAATGAAAATGGCCAAAACCAAATTCAAAATCAAAATTGAATGTTGTCCTCTCAGCCATACACTCCATCCAAATAAGGGCAATAGTTTGATCAGTACAGCGTAACTAGTGGTCATCCCCATCTACTTGCTCACTAGAACAGTCCTCATCACATTCTTTAGTGCCAACCACCCACCTGATCGAGCATTGACATTCCCTTTGGCGTCTTTCTTCTGGACCTCCAAATCTTGAAACTCCAGACAACACACAGCACAGAGCGTGCCTGAGCATATCACACTTCAATTGCAAAACAGCCCAACAATGAGGTGGACATCAAAGAGTAAACGAAACAGCGTCAGCGTCAATGTTGCCAGGGACGAGAACTCTTCATCCTCCTCATCCTCCTCATCAACAAAGTTGAAATCAAAATCATCAACCGCCTCATTTCATCCTCAACAACCTTACACTTCATCAAGATTGAACAACTCAAACACTTCCCTGGGCCAAGAATCTATTTATAAAGACAACAAATTGAAGGACTCGTCGGCCTCAGTGGATACAAGTCTTACCCATCATCATTACAACTTGTCAGTCTCAGGATCAACAACTTCCCTCAGCTCTACCATAAACAACTCTACAGCAACAATAGCATCTTCTATGAATACATCAGAACAGGACACATCATCATTGAACACACTAACAAACGACGAAAAATTGTCTAATGTTACAAAATCAGTCAATTCTTTGAAATTAGGATCTTCATCTACTTCTTCCAGCAGACCTTTCAACTATGATAATTATGACCGTTCAACAATAAAAAAAGGTTGGATCAACAAGGCAACCAGTAACAGCGTCAACAATTGGAACAACACACAAAACTCAGATCAATGGAGATTATATAGAGCCGAACTAAAAGGAGCTGTCTTATCTTTATATAAGGTGCCACCAGAACTAAATATCAAATCATTTGACCATCAAGTCGGTCAATCTCAAGTTAGTCAAGCTCCATCTGAACCACCAACTCCAACACGACAACAAAAAAGATTATCCACAATCTCATCAAGATCCAATCTTAGAGCTGAGGCAAAGGCATCTTCAATAATCCCAAACAAAAATTATAGAATCAAATTGAAATACCCATCTGAAATCTATCCTCATCCAGATTTAGATCTGAGCAGTGCTAATTCAATAATAACTGGTACTTTAGAAAGTATTTGTCATACAATTTTGTTCAACACTTTGAACGATGATAAATTATCGCTAAATTTATTGTTGATCTTACCCTTATTTGGTGAAATTAAGGCAAGTCTCAGATATTTTATTGAATTTTGCATTCTATTTAACGTCAAATCAAAAGCTCATAAAGTTCAAATCACATCCAATACAGATCATGCCGTGACTCAAAGATTGAGTTTGGTCATTTCAACAGTCATTGATTATTTTCAAGGTATGTTATTAGATGATGATTTATTAGAATTATTGTACAAATTGATGGAATCAATATCACTTCATAGTGAAGAAACAGCCAAAGTATTGAAGAATAAATTACAAACAAAGGAATATGAAATGAAACAACTAACAAGTTTCAAGAATACAGCTTATATCCCATCAGGATCGCCAGATCTTAATGACACTGATAAATTTTTAAATATCAATTTGAATCTATTAGCACAACAAATCAATTTGATTGATTTGAAATTTAATAAGTTTTGGAATCCAAAAATTGATTCTTCATTATTATACGAATTAGAAAATCTTGAATATTCTAAATATAATCCTTTGATATTTAATTCTACTTCAAATATTCATTATTTGGGTAGATTGTTAATCAATCATATATTTGGAAACAATACTAGTGAATCAAAAAGAGCTAAAATCTTGACAAAATGGATTGATTTAGGTTGTTGTTTTGATAAAATCGGTGATATGGTCAGTTGGCTTGCTATTGCTACGGTTATCTGTTCAATTCCAATTTTGAGACTTCGAAAGACTTGGTCATTGCTTGACGAAACACATTTGAAGATCATTTCTACAGAATGGGCCCCAGTTGTCTTTGAATTAGATAGAAGAACCATGATTAGTGAATCATCCCATAGAAACTCTTATCATGTGATTGCTCCTCAGGGAATTGGTATGAATTACTCTAAATATGATGTCGTTCCATATTTTGGTGATCTTACCGTGAAATTTACTGAAAATTCTACCTTAAAGCAATGTGAAAAAAGAGTACAAAGAGTCAAGGTTTCATTCACAAGATGGGAAGAATATCTTTCTGGAGTAGAACAAGATGATGAATCATTCAAGTTATTCAAAAAGGAAGAGAATCCTGATATTCAAAAGCAACTATATAACCTGTTAAGCAATCACGTTAGTTTATCTCGGTTAACCCTTGAATCAGTCATGGAATTAAGTTTATCAATTGAACCTAATTCAATTGGTGAATATCACACATTACACCATAACTCAAGAACTCCATTGGTTACTGGTTCATATTTGCCAACTCTTTTCACAGAAACATTGCCAAGTTATAAATTTTTCAGTCAATCTGTTTTAATTGGTGCAAGTGGGTTCGCCACCAACAGCTCTGCGGGTGAGATTGTGACTGATTCAGATGATATTCAGGATGTTACAGGTAATAAGAATATCGATGCTCACAATCATGTTTTGAATTCCAAAATCTCTTCATCTAGACAACATCAATTTTTGAAATCTGTACGTGATATTTTCAACATTGGCTCAGATATTTTTCACATTGATGAAGATTTGATATTCAAGTCGTTCAGTGGAGATGAAACAAAAAACTCAAGACCAGCTAGTCTGGTACTCGAAAATCCATCATCAAAGAGACTGAGTCAGCTCTCAAACCATAGATTAAGTTTGTTGTCAAACTCTAATACCCCTAATAGACTATCAAGGGCTGACTTGGAACTGGTTCAAACAAATGAAGATGACACTTCGAACGTTTTTGCTGTTTTGGATAATGCCAACTTGCTCAATTCACTGATAAAACCATTAAATGTTGTGTTAAAGGCAGGGACATTTGACAAATTAATTGATATTTTGGTATTGACATCGAATGTTTTTTCGAAGAAGATTGATAAGACAGACATTGACTCATATTTAGAAAAATCTAATCTTCTAGATAATCAATTTTTGAAGCTCAACATGAATAGTGGAGTTTACACATCTACTTTTTTTGCTACTTACAAGAGTTTTGCCACTACCGCAATGCTATTAGAAAGTTTAGCCAAAAGATTCATCGGATCTAAATCAGCATCCATATCCATAATCACGTTGCTTTCTGAGACCGGTAACACTACCTCCAACCAAGCCAAGTTTCCAGATTGGTATTCTCAAATATCGATTGATGATCCATCTATCAATTGGAAATTTGTGGGTAAAATCCAGATGGGCGTCTTAGAGGCTTTGGCAATCTTGGTTAACGAACATTATAGCGACTTTACTGATGATTTGAAAATCAAATCGATTTTTGTCGACATTTTAAGAATCTTGGACCATGAAATCACAATTGAATGGAAAGTTGTGCTAGACAAGCTTGCTGGTACTGATGACGCCGCTGAAGTTCAAGATATTTATCAGATATTACATGGATTATACAAAAGAATCAGAAAGGAATATATCAAGAAATGCTACAGACCTTTAGATCTTTTCCCAAAGAATTTACCTTCCATTGACAGAGCTGACTTTAGTGATATTAAGATTACCAAATTACCAGCAGATTTTAGAGAAGCAGAAACGTTTGTCGAAAAGTTGGACTGGTTTATAAATGATATTTTCAGTGCTACCAGTATTTCAGACTGGATTAGCGTGTTCCAGCTATTGGAAATTCAGACTGGCAAATCTCTCACTGGGTTATTCAAGTTCAAGAACGGAATTACTCCAAAAACTGAGCAGGATCTTGAAATATTAAATGTTTTTACTTGGATCAGGGATTTATATGGGGACAATATTGGTGACAAAATTTTAGACAAATTTCCTCCTCCAGTAAGGTTATTATTTGAGGTTCACAGCAATCTAGAAAAGTTCTTTAAATTGCAAATATCAGACCCGCATATCTCAAGAGACGTTCGTACATCGAAGATGATTTCACTTTTGCAAATCTTATCAATCACAAGATTGAGAATGACTTCCGTTGATCTATTCTCATCAAATACTGCTGACTCAGCAATAGATGGTATCTCTCCACATGTTCCCTCATTCATCGAAAGTGCCATCACCCAAGCAATTGTTTCCCCAGACTCCAGAGCATACTCTAGCAGTTGGCTATATTCTGCAACTACATTGAAGGGTCACCAGATAAAGAATTTTGATGATTTGGTTGATATGCTGCCAAACTTTGAAGTTGATGACTTAACATACAGCTTGAGAGGATGTTTGACTCCTTGTATTGGTTGGTTTATTGAAAGACTGATTGAGATTACTTGCTATGTGCCAAACATGTCAATCGATAACTCAAAATTGATCAACTTTGATAAAAGACGCTTCACATACAATTGTATTACTAACATTGTTGATATGAACAGCAACTTTAATAACAAATATAATAATTTGAGTGATAGCCAAGAAATTAGAGCAGAATTTGGCTTCCTGTTTACGCTCGGAAATTACCCAATGACTAGCTTCCAATCCATCAAAGAAGCATCTATACTGGAAAATAACGAATATCCTCATAAGGTAATCCTCTTCAAAGGCTTACTAGATGCAGAAATTGCGAAGTTGAAAAGAGACTCTAAGAAACGTGAAATCCTGGAGAATCAAGAAAGAGATTTCAAGAGATCCAAGTTGTTATCTCAGGTCAGTGAACCATCAGTACTGGGAAATGAAAACCATATTATTCAGGCACCCCTTGCAAGAAAAACCACTCGCCAAAACTCATCTCCATCTAAAAGCTCAGGTTCAAGTGTTGGTAGAAAATTGGGAGGTTTGCTGAAGTCAGTTCGACCATTTTCCATTAGTGTTGGTGGTAATTGGGCTAGTGCCGATAGAGTTGTTTCACCGGAAGATCTTCCAGATCTTGACAGTATTGATTGGACAGGAAAATACTCAAAACCATACTTACAAATCAAACTATTCAATACGAAGCCTTTATATATCCACTCCAATATCGAAGGCTTCTTTAAAGTTGTCGGCGATGGAACAGATCAGTACTGCTTTCAAGCATTAGATAATAATGATGCTCAAAATTGGATCAACGCCCTTACTCTTTCCAAGAGATACACCTACCTATCAAAAGATGCTCGTGGTCTCACTTCATCCAAAGTGTTTGGAGTTCCATTTGCTGATGTTTGTGAACGTGAAAACACAATGGTCCCAAAAATTGTTGAGAGGCTATTACAGGAGATTGAAGTTAGAGGTCTCGATGAAACTGGGCTTTATAGAATTCCAGGCTCTGTTGGTAGTATCAACTTGTTGAAGCAAGCATTTGATGAAGGTGGTGCATTTACTTTAGAGGATGACCGTTGGTTTGAGATCAATACATTAGCAGGTTGCTTCAAGTCCTATTTGAGAGAGCTTCCTGAAAGTTTGTTCACCTCTGAGTTGCTTCCAGAATTTGTCCTTGCCACCAAACAAGGCGATCTTACTTCAAATCTAAGAATCTTGGTACATCGTCTTCCAGTCTATAATTTCCATTTATTGAAGAGATTATTTGGTCATTTAAACAAAGTTATTCAACATTCAGAATCTAACAGAATGGACTCAATCAACTTGGCCATTGTTTTCTCTATGAGCTTCATCAATAATGATAATATTGGAGCCAGTATGGGATCAGATTTAGGTGCTTTGCAATCTATTCTTCAGTCTTTGATCAAAGATCCTGATGCAGTCTTTGGTGAAACTTTCAATGATAATGGCTCTGTACTTACTAGCGCCTAGCTTAGTATTAGTTTTTGATACTTATTGGACCTGTTTTCATCACTCCTTTCTTTATCTTATATATTTCTTCATCAACTGGAACCCCCAAAAAAGTCCTCATTACGTTATATATAGGTATTAATAAATCAAATTAATCAGAATCTATTACCGTTGGTACTGATTTCACAATCCACTAGTTATGTTTTTTATCGACTTACGTATGGACCATATATATGTGGTCCATCAGCAGATCACTGAATAATCGATCTGTAATATATATTTCAATTACTCTATACGTCCTCAAGATATACTGGTGCTGCTGGCCAGATCATGAAAAATGTTGATATATTACACCTCTCAGCTCATTCTTTTATATATACAGATTAATGAACTCAATTGAAATGCAAACGAAAATCAGTTATTTTTGTTGATCTTGCTTCTATCAATGATCTTAACATTTTTATACTTCTTCATTTCTTTGATTTTTTGGAATTGTTCCTTTTCTTTAACTTTAGCTTCGGCCCTTCTTTCAGCTTGCTCCTTTGATGTTTTCAAATAGTCTTTCACAGATTGAATGACACTAGTATTTTCTTCACTAGCACCGGCAACTGCTGGTGGTGGAGTATGTAATTGTGCTATTCCGCACATCTTTCTGAATGTTTTGCTTTTCAACAAAGAACTTTGGAAGATTGAACACAAACCGTTGACAAAAATGTATAAGACGACACCACTTGAAAGTCCCATCGTTAGAGGAATAGAGACAATTGGAAGGATAGTGAATACTTTCATCATAGCTGGTGAAAATGTCTGGGCTCCTGTTTCACCACCCATTCTCATGAATGCGATGATTATGGCAGCTGATAAACATTGAAGCCCTAAGTATGGATCTGTGGCAGTTAAATCTGTGAACCATAATGCACCTTGGTCTGCAAAACCAGCAACTGGATAGCTTGACATTGTTCTCAAGGCTGAAAAAAAACCAATAGCAACTGGTAATTGTAACATTGGAACAAATAAGTAACGACTCTTGATACCATGAGCTGCCATTAATTTTCTACGTTCCATTAAAGCCATTTGCGTAGTAGAGTTATCAGTGGAGGCCATCACCTTCTTTTGAATAGCATCGATCTGAGGTTTTATGGCCATATTTTTAGCAGTAGCATCAGAGGATTTGATAAACAATGGGAAAAGAGCAACACGGACAGCAACTGCAGCCAATGTAATAGTAGCCCACCATGGCAAACCTGTTGTAGCATGTGTGATTTCAAGAATATGTGCCATCAAATCTGGAGGCCACCACCAACTTTTGGCTAACCCAATTGAATCCAAATAACCTATTTGAGCAGAGGCATCACTGATTACTTGACCAGCACTGCTGACAGTAGTCTCTGTAATTTCGTCAAATGATGGTAAACTTTGTTGAATCTCTGATGGTAGATCGCTCACAAGTTCAGAAGCTTTTGCTTCAGGAACTGGAGCTGAGTTTGTTGAGTTAAATCTCACAGTCGACAATGTGACAGGGATCGCGTTGAATCTTTGATATGTGACATTCTTCAAGGAGGTGGATGGTATGCGCAGCTATTATTATTGATTATAGTCTGATTAGTACATTTGTTCAAGATTCAAGATATTAGCCAGTCAAAAGGCAGCAGATTAACAATGAAAAAAACTTACATTTCTTGCGGTGAGTAGAAACTGCGATCTCAACATCATCTTGATATGATCTATGAGATGAATGCAGGCACCGTTAGTTATGAGATTGGAGGCTCCACAAGAAGTTATGTCCAATCAAAAATTGTTGAAATTTTTCACTTTTCAACAAAGCATCAACAAAAGAAAGCCCTAATAAAGCCCTAAGGATTCACGTGTTGCTGTCTGAAGCGAAAATTAACAAACAGATTGGGTATGATATTTGTAAAGCTCCATGACTTGTGGTGGCAACAGAGGTTAATGCCATGATGATGTCTAGGCTACGACAATGCTTCTGCAAGTTGCAACTATCGCAGGCAAGGCTAACGCTGAGCAACGAGCACATTATTCTGAAAGCGAAGACATCATATATTATGGGAGATTCATCACGCCCATCACGTTCATTATCATCAACAGCAGCAGTAACAACAGAAAAGTCAACTCTTACAAGTGAGAAGGCCGTAGTTGATCATGATCCAATATCTAGAATAACCTCAAATCTTGATTTGTTTGAAGAAGTGTTGGATAGCTTCAAGGCTAGTGGAACTTCAAGGAAGAATTTGAACAAGCTGATAAAGTTATTGAACTATACAGAGATCGACTCTCACAACAGAGTTATAAATGAGCAGTTAACTTCATTCATATTGGCCAACAATCCAGGAGAAATATTTTTGGAAATACAGCAGATTGATAAGTTGACCTCAACTGCTGCTAATCTCCTGATACTGTTATGTTTGCAACAAAAGGAATATTCGAAGGCCTATAAATTAGCTAATCACATATTACACAATGACTACTTCTATGTCGTTGATAGCACAATAGAATCTGTGATTCATCATTTGTGTTACCTTGAACAGCTGAAACTTGCTGATAATTTAGTTGGGTTGTCGTTCAAGAGAGGTGTCAAAATATATCCAAGAACTTTGTCCTTACACTTTTCCAAATGTGTGGAGCGTGGCCATGATATGATAGTGTTGTTGAGGTATAAAACAGTTATGAACTCAACATATCTGGATGACGGTACGTTTGTTAGGATGGTGGAGATGCTATCCAGAGTGAGATCGGATGTGTCCTTCCCAAAGGGTGTTGAAAGAACTGCAAAACTGAAGAAAGACACTAGAAAGGAAATGAAAGGTTACTTTTTATCTCCCTTTGATTTGGAGAGAATTGTGAAAACAGGTCTAAGTGATAGAAAGTCTCTATCGCTGAGGTCAAAAGATAGATTGAATCTTGCACTGCTGAAGAAGAAATCACATATCAATAGATTTCAAGTAATGTGGCCTTTGATATTAGAGTACTTCAATACTGGTGAACATGATTATCACCTTACAGCTCTAGACTTCACATTTGAATATAAAAGATCGGAGAAAGATGTTTCATCAGATATCAAATTCATGCTACAAGAATTGAACAGAACCACAACGAAAATAGAACTAAAGCAGCTCTTAGTCAGTCTGGTCATTTTGAAATCTTCTAGAGATGGAATTGAATCCTTTACTAAAATTGTCGAGACGATAGCTAGTAATCCAACTGCACTTTCCTCTTTGATCAATGATGATATGATATACCACATCATGTTCGGTATCAACAAATTCAAGTTATTTGACTCCTTGAATGGTATGGTATACGCATTGATACAGCATATGGATACCAAGCTACAAAGCCTAAGAACAATGAATTTACTGGCTTTGTGTCTTATAAAGAGCACTGATGGCTCTAAGCAGGACTGGACGAAGTTATTCACCTTGTTGGAAAGCAGAGCTGATGATCATGTCCAGGAAAAGTTCAGGATTCCGGATATCGTTTATGATGAGTACAAAGCCAAATGCGAGGAAGCTGGCCTGGATATACACCTGAGATATGCACCACATCAGAAAAACTAATGACCACTTGTATATACTAATAATATAGATTAATGACCGAAATATGAATCATTTAAGGAACACTGTAGCGCCAAATCGCCAGAACTGTGGCGCCGATCAATTCCTCGACGAAAACAAAATTTACACCAGCAGCCTAATTAAAACAGTGATGATAATCTCTATTCATTTGGGCAAGCTGGTTCTCTCAAAGTTGGTTGGCTCATTATCTTCAAGCAGGTTATTTATTAGGAAAATGTCTGTCATCAACTTCTTTAAGGGCTATCCTACCGAGTCTTTGTTACCATCGCAAGCGATTGCAGATGCTACGACAAAGTTATTACTATCGAGCAGAGATTATGATACTGATCCAACACAAAGACATCCATTGAGTTATGGTCCTGACCAAGGTTCAGTGTGGGTACGTCAAGAGATTGCCAAGTTCAACAATAGAGTCTTCAAAAGGGGTACTGCTGGTGATTCAAAGACAGAAAATATAAATTTAACTGCTGGTGCAAGTTATGGTGCTCTTCATATCTTACTACAAACAACTTTACCTCATACAGGATACACCAGACAAGCCTTCATTGTCACTCCAACATATTTTCTCATCAATGAAACATTTATTGATGCAGGATTCAATGGGAAATTGACAGCCATTGATGAATTGAAGAATTCTATCAACTTTCAACAATTGGAAGACAAAATTTTAGAATGTGAAAGAAATGCTTTAGATGAAGATCAAAAAGATTTGGAATTGGTGAACAATCCAAATTCTAAAACTAAAAAGAAGACATATAGATATGTATTATATTGTGTTCCAACTTATTCAAACCCTGGAGGTGAGACATATGATTTGGAAACGAGATTGAAGTTGATTGAAATTGCTAGAAAATATGATATGTTAATTATCACTGATGATGTTTATGATCTATTAGATTATCAGCAACCATTGAATGAATTACCTACACCATTACCAAGAATTACATTTTTGGATAGAGAAAGCAATAAAGATGGTGGGTATGGTAATAGTATTTCAAATTGCACTTTTTCAAAATTGATTGCTCCTGGCTTGAGATTTGGATATCAAGAAAGTATCAACGAGAAATTGACGTATCAATTATCACAAGGTGGTGCTAATGTGAGTGGTGGTACACCTTCACAATTGACTTCAATGATTGTTGGAACAATTTTGAAGGATAAGTCTGTTGACGATATTATTAATGGGTTTAGAAAGATCTATAAGCATAGAGCTGATTTAGTTGAAGAGTTGGTTTCCAAATATTTGCCAGAGGGTACTACTGTATCTGGGTATGGTGGTGGTTATTTCTTATGGGTCACTCTTCCTAAACAGTTTGATTCATCAAAGATTGTTGAAGCATTGAAGCTGAGAGGTGTTATTTTGGCCTCAGGGCAATTTTTCGAGGTGATAGGGGACCACAGAGACCATGGTAGAAGTAGTGTGAGACTCAGTATCAGTTACCTCAACGATGATGAGCTGTTGAAGGGAATTAAGACATGGGGTGAAGTTGTGAAGGGATTATAGGTTACATGCTGAAGAAATATTGAAATATGGATCTGAGTAATTAGCGCTACGGCCGAAGTATGGAGATAAGGCGCTGCTCGAAGAACAACTGCAATAAAAGTTACAACAAATTACATTAATAATAACTGCAACATTGTAGCATTGTAGCTCAGTTTATTCGAATGCTCCACTCGCTAAGCAAAGACCCTGACATTATAACATTTACACCCGATGAGAGCCCTGATGGGATCCCCTTTTCTGCCAAAGAGAGAACGCGAGGCTGCTCAGAAATATCACCGCTTAAATTTTAATTAGATGACAAATGATGATTCCTATCAAATTTTAATGCGAAAAATGTGGTATATAATGTGGATGACTCGCGCAACTTGTTCAGTATTTTCATCAATTGTTCAGTATATTAATCTCATACTAGCTGAGTCTTTACTAGTAATAATCAAAGGTTTTCCCTCATCATCCAGCTCGCTGCATCCACAATTGAAGTTACTGATCAGCTTGAGCACATAACTATAATCATAATTATAAGATAGCGATTAAACACACAATGAGCACAGTTGATAGCTCAATACCAAACAGCAAAGAGTCAGACACAGCTACTGAAGATCAAGAGAACATGGCCAACTTGTTCACCAGGCCATTGGATAACGAGGATCTACGTGACAGCTTTTTAGACTCAAATGCTATTCAAGATGCTTATCAAAGAAACTCCCCAGATGAAGAAAATCAACTACCCAACACTGATGATAGGGAGCAAAAGCAGTCTGAAAATGATACACTTTCAACTTCTAATTCTACATTAATTAAGGGACCACCACCAAAAGTCCACTTCTTCCATCATTCAATTAAAGACCAAAGACTTAAAGTTGCTGTTAACTTTTTAAAAGTTTGGTTGATACTTGGTTGCCTTGTTATTGTTGTGTTTTCCATTTATTGGGGTGCTCTATATAAGAGACCTGATCACCTCAAGAACCTGAAAATCCTTGTGTTGAATGGAGATACCACAACAGTTGATGGAATTGAGCCCTTGATTGGTTCAGAATTAATGTCAATCATTAATAACAAAATTCCAACCAGAGGTGATTATCATGTTTATAACACTACAACTTTTGTTGAAAGATATGGTCATGAAGATGATATTGAAGGTAAAGTGACTGAATTGGTTCATCATAGACAATTCTGGGCTTCAATTAGAATTTATGAAAACGCAACATATGATCTTTATCAAAGCTTTAAGAATCCTTCATCTAATAGCTCTTCTTTGGATTATTTTGTGAAATATACTTATGAAACAGGAAGAGATATCACTAATGTACAGAGTGCTGTTGTATCAACTTTGAACTATTTGGAAGAATATTTTTTTGCAAGTTATCCAAATATTACATCACAATTGATTTCATTGTTGACAAATGATGAGAAATTGACACTAATCAACAATAATGTCATATCACAAGTACCTCCATTTGAATATCTGGATTATAGACCATATACTGATCAAGTGTTATTAGCTCCTTTACAAGTTGGTCTTATTTATTTGATTATTGTGTCGTTCTTCTTATTCAACTTCTTTTTGGAGACTCATAAAATCTTATTACCATTTGTTAAACCAAGTCATTATATTCTTTATAGGATTATTGGTAATCAATTCAATTATTTAATGGTTTCAATATTCGTTTGTGCTGTTTCTGCAATTTATCAAGTTGATTTTACAAAGGCGTTTGGTAAAGGTGGATTTGTTGTTTATTGGTTCTCTACTTATTTAACAATGGCTGCAGTTGGTGGTGCTAATGAAAATGCAGCATTATTGATATTTGCCTATAATCCATTGCTAATCAGTTTCTGGTTGATTTCTTGGGTTGTTTTGAATGTGTCACCAAGTTTCAATCCAATTGCATTAACTAATCAATTTTACAGATATGGATATGGTATGCCAATTCATTGTTCCAATGAAATTTATAAAGTTATATTCTTGGATGTTTGGAAAGGTGAACTTGGTAGGGATTATGGTATTTTATGTGCTTGGATTGTTATCAACAATGTTGCATTGCCTATAATTTTAAAGCATGTTGGTAAAAGGTTTGCCATGAAGGATAAGATGGAAGCTGAAGCTCGTGAACAACAAGATCAAAAGCATTAATGATCAATACTTGTGATACCTCCATAAAACAATATGACTCACCTTTAAATCAGTTGGTCTCGAGATGTTGCCAATATTATAATGTACATATATAATCTCACCTCTTACCTATTGACTGTGTTGAAGTTGAGCCCAGCAGATAGTTATTTATTCATAAGATAAACATGTCCGTATATTTGTAAGGTATCACACGATCAAAAATATTAGTATCAGAATCGACGTTAATATCAGATCTCATGAATCTTTCTAATTCTCAACTCTCAGCATAATTTCGAATCTTGAGTATTTCCTGTTCAGTATAATAAAAAATATTCGCCACCAAACATTTCTTCTTCTTAACCAACCTTTCCCTGAACAAACTCCCAACCATCTACACGATCAGAACATCTACAACGTCTACCAAGATGAAACTCAGTCACTCACTAGCCACCGCAGCAATCTTTACACTCACTTCAATTGTTTCTGCTCAAAACGAAACCTCCACTGTCAATGTCACAGTGTCTGGGTATCCAGAAACAACAACAAGCTACCTCAACTCTTCATCTAGCACCTCATTCTACGGTAACCTCAGCGCCACTGCCTCACTCTACACCTACACTGAGAGCAACGCTGCTAACCCAGCTGTCCCATCGGAAAACCACAGGTCTTATTTTGCTGGTTGTGGAGCGTTCTTGGGCCTGTCGTTGGCATTGTCCTTACTCTGAATTGAATTAGACGCCCAGTTGCTCCCTTCATTTCTGATTATTTTGGTTCCATTCTGGTCCACCGGTCAACTGGCCACTTAATGCTGCACCAGTTGAGCTCACATTTAATTTCCATCACTAATAGAATCCACTTTACCTCCTTCTGCCCATTGTGATGCTCCTTTTATACACCTTATACACATGCTGCTCTTGCTCTGTTCCTCCTTCTTTGTTCCGCACTGTTTCGTACTTTCGGAATCTGGTGCAAGAAAAAAAAAAAAATAAACACCAAAAGCTGGGTATCAAGGTCAAGCACGGTTTTGACTTATTTCTAACTTTTTAATTCTCTTCTCATCAATCTTATAGCTTATAGCTGGTTTCATAAGCAGTTCTTATATCATATTATCGTGAATTGTGAACCTAATTATCTTCAGAATGGCCAATGCTGCAAACGGGGTCGGTTTATATCGTGACCAGGATGAGAAGCAGCCATCAAGAGACAATATCAGTCATGTCACTTCTCACACGCCCTATACACCCAAGTTGAAGAGAGCTCTGGTGTTGGTTTCAACCTTCTTGGCCATTATATATCTAGGGATACGCTCAGCATACTCTACTCAATTTACATGGAGTTGTAATCATACCACCCAGAATGAACTCAGTTTCAGTGATGACTTCAAGGCTTTACATAACCATGATGGCATGCCTGAAAATTACACACATACTTTTGAAATAAGGCTACCAATCATTTATGAAGATTTGGTATTTGAGCAAAATGTTTTAACTCATGTATTTGCTGACTCATGGGGGAAATTTGCCAAGTCTAAGATCAAAAATCCAATTGATTTGAAATTCAATAGGGTAGTTCTGACATTAAACATGACAGTGGATGGAGTTCAATATGATAGATTGGCTAATATTTTTGTTGATGAGATACCCGTTTGGAGAACATCAACTGCTGAACCAGGTAATCAATTAGTCTTTACATCAACAAACAAAGATGTCTCCAAATACTTACCTCTTTTCCTAAAGGAAGAATCTGAATTCATATTTGAATTGAATAACTTAGTTACAGGTAAATTAACTGGTGCATTTAATTCCAGTTTGTCTATCCAATATTATTATGTTCCAGAGCTAAATGATGATTATGAGGATGTTGATGCGGGTTCAATATTCAAAGTCAACAATAAACCATGTTCTTCAATCACACAATTGATTGATTACAAAAATATCAATAGAACACCGTTATTATATTATCCAAATGATGATATCAAGTTCAAAATACCCATAATCAATAGAAACACTACAAATCTAAAACTTGCACTGTATGTTAGTGGGAATGCAGCTGAAGAGTTTTGGTATAGTAATGTTATTGATGATAACAAAGAAAGGTTTATTGATAATGGACATGAATTTATGGGATATGGACCAGTTCGTGTTGTTGAGTTCTACTTGAATGGGAAGAAGATATATAGTGCAGTTCCAGAACCAGTGATATATACAGGGGGGATTTCACCTGCATTATGGAGACCTATTGTTGGGGTTGGTGCTTTTGATGTTCGTCCTTTGGAAGTTGAATTAACTCCATTTTTACCATTGTTATGGAGAAATGGTATTGATCATGATGATGCTATCATTGAAGTTAAAGTCACTAATGGTAATGATTCAGAAGTGGGACAAAATTGGATAGTTGGTGCTAATTTATTTCATTGGGAATCTAAAAGTATTGAATCAAGTTTTGGTAAAATCTTGAAAATAAATGATCATTCAACTTATAATCATTCTTCAATTACTTCTAAAAGATCCAGATTAACACAAAATATCAAATCTCATCATATTGTTGAAGTTTCTAGCGGTATCACTTTTATAGCCAGAAATGGGACTAAGTTACCATTGATATTGAACTCGAAGCAAGAGGCAAAATTTTATAATTATCAAGAATATGTTCATCATGGAGATTCACAATTTTTAACAACAATGATGTCTAACAACCATAAAGTTGAAGTTTTGTTGGAAGGTGAATCAATTGCAAATTTAAGTTCAAGTAAGATATATCCAATTACGGGCAAGATAATAATTTCACCATTTGATGTTGATACACCATATGATATTACATTTGATGCTTATATTTCTAATGGTTATTCATCTATTACTAATATCAATGACTTGAATGTTTTTAATTTGAGATCATATACAAAGGGTAATTCTAGATATACGTTAAGTGCAAATGGTAATCATGGATTTGGTACTACAGAGCAAAAGTTTGATGCCATATTAAGTTATCCCTTTCCTAGTATAGTTGTTGATGAATATGCAAAGGCAGTTAATGGTAGTGTTGTTCAATTTAGAAAGAAGCCTGACACTGAAGTGTTCTTTATTGTTGATGATGACAAACAAGCAGGACAGTTGGATGAGTTGAAAAAGATTGTACATGCCTATATTGACTCTAATGAATTGAGTAAAGAGATGGGGTATAAGTTTCTTTCGGATACTGACGAAATGAACATGATGATGAATATTGAGAGTATTGAATCTAAAATCCAGCACTTTGACACGGCTGTAGGTGGATTTGGTAAGCCAGGTATTGGCAGAGTGAGGTTGACTCCACAACATGAAGATCAGTGAATAATTAGAACATGGGAGATATGCTCTCGAGTCTACAATACCTTTGAATTGTATAACATTATGATAACCGGAAAGGAATAATCGCTATCTTATTAATATTGACGTTATAGTATACAGCTTGAACCTGAATAGATACTTTATTAATTATGTTTTTGACGACGTTGGAGTGACACAATTTTTATAACGCAAACTAATTATTTGCAATTTGCGAACGTGAACCGTGAAGGGCAGAAAGGTGCGAAAGTAGCTCGCCGAGCTCATCGCTTTAGTGACCCGTGAAATCTGCCATTTTGAATAACTTTTGGAATCAGGATTCAGCACCCATTCGCAGTTGAAGAAAGTAGTGTTTGTGTGAGCCACTGCTATCGTTGATGATTGCGAGTAGTTAGTTTGCGATGTTATGATTGTAGTACCACCTCACATCTACTTCTTTAGTAGCACTACGTTGTGTGCACCTGTAGTCTGTTAGTGTTGGGGGGAGACTCCACCAGGGCCAGGGCCAATTCCGCTCCTCTTGCCTGCGAGCCTAAAAGAACAGGCAGGGTTGCCCAGCTGCCCAGTAAGAATTAGGCAGAGCAGAGAGGTGCCACCCCGACGGCGAACCAGCGGCGACATTTTATCTGTTATCGACACTGCGGGCACTTGAGCGTCAAATTATCACCAACAAGAAACAAGACTCGATCCAATAAATAAATACCTTCTCTTTGCCACCACATCAACATCATCAACAGAAACAGAACTGCTTTGCTAACAACAACACACACACTAATCACTAATCACACACATCGCAATGGTAGACACAAAGGCCTGGACAGTCAAGGACTGGCTCGCCTACCACGCAGACCACTCCCAGCAAGAGTCCCTCGATCTGCTAACTGCCCTTTTGGCAAACCAGTCAACAACAGACGTGGCATGGATCTCATTGATCTCTCCACAGCAGTTGCAAGACCAATGGACCATCATCAACTCAATCCCAAACGCTTCCCCTTCCACATTGAAACTATACGGTGTCCCAATCGCTGTCAAGGACAACATTGATTTCAAACTATTGCCAACAACGGCTGCCTGTCCATCCTTCTCATACCTACCTGAAAATGATTCAACTGTTGTTTCTCATCTAAGAGCTCAAGGTGCCATTGTCATTGGTAAAACTAACTTGGATCAGTTCGCCACCGGTTTGGTTGGTACAAGATCTCCATATGGCGCTGTTCCAAACGTTTTCGATCCAAATTACGTTTCTGGTGGTTCCTCTTCTGGTTCTGCTTCAGTCGTTGGTAGAGGTATAGTACCAATCTCTTTAGGTACTGACACTGCAGGTTCTGGTAGAGTGCCAGCTGCTTTAAACAACATTATTGGTCTAAAACCAAGTTTGGGTCTATTTAGTGCCAAGGGTGTCGTAAAGGCATGTAAATCTTTGGATTGTGTTAGTGTCTTTGCTCAAACTTTAAGTGATGCTGAAACCGCTTTCAAAGTCATGAATCAATTTGATATTGATGATGAATATACAAGGCAATTCCCAAAAAATCCATTGATTTCATTCTTCAAACCAAGATTGGCCATTCCAAAAATTATTAATTGGTATAATGATGAATTAAATCCAGTTGTTTATTCTTCAATCATCAACAAATTAAAACTTCATTATGATATAATTGAAGTTGATTGTCAACCAATGTTGGATTTAGCTCAATTGCTATACTCTGGTCCTTGGGTTGGTGAAAGATATCATTCATTACAAAAATTCTTGGCTACTAATCCACCAGTTGAAACTTTAGATCCAACTGTTATGTCAATTGTTAAACAAGCTGAAAAATATTCTGCTGTTGATTTCTTTGAATTCGAATATAGAAGACAAGGTTATTTACAAACAATTAGAAAGATTTTCAATGATCAAATTGATATCTTATTAGTACCAACTTCACCATTAAACCCAACAATGGAACAAGTTAATAATGATAAAATTGGTGTCAATTCTGCTCAAGGTCATTGGACCAATTTTGTCAATCTTTCAGATTTATCAGCTTTAGCTATTCCTTCTGGTTTCAGATCAGATGGTTTACCACAAGGTATTACTTTAATTTCAAATAGAGATAATGATTTGGCCTTATTGAATTTTGCTCAAAAAATCTTATCCATTAACTTTGAGAATGGTAGAAAATTAGGTAATTCTTCAAAATTAGTTGATGATTCAAAAGATTTATTATTGGGTCCAGAATTAAACTTGAAAGATTCATTACAAGTTGCTGTTGTTGGTGCTCATTTGACTGGATTAGAATTAAATTGGCAATTACAAGCTGTTAATGCTAAATTTATTAAGAAGACAAAAACTGCTAAGAAATATAGAATCTTTGAATTACCTTCAAATGGTGCTCCAATTAGAAAGCCAGGTCTTAAAAAGTCTCTTTCTAATGAAAAGGCTTATGAAGTTGAATTAGAAGTTTATTCAATTCCATTAGATACATTTGGTACTTTTATGAGATTTATTCCTGCTCCATTAGGTATTGGTTCAGTCGAATTGATTGATGGATCTATTGTTAAATCATTTATTTGTGAAGAGTACGGTTATACCGATGCTAAAGAAGTTAGTGAATTTGGTGGTTGGAATAACTATTTGCAATCAGAACCAAAGAAATCTTCAAAGGAAACCGTCTTAAGATCTTCATCTTCTTCTTCTCCAATGTTCAAAAGAGTTTTAGTTGCTAACCGTGGTGAAATTGCTGTTAGAATCATCAAAACTTTGAAGAAATTAGGTATCTTTTCCATTGCTGTCTATTCAGATCCTGATAAATATGCTCAACATGTTTTAGAAGCTGATCTTGCCATTCCATTAATCGGTGTCTCTGCTGCTCAAACTTATATCGATATTGAAAAGGTTTTGGGTGCTGCTAAAAAATCTAAAGCTGACGCAATCGTTCCTGGTTATGGTTTCCTTTCTGAAAACGCTGACTTTAGTGATCGTTGTGAAAGTGAAGGTATTATTTTCGTTGGTCCAAAGGGTGATGCCATTAGAAATTTGGGTTTGAAGCATTCTGCTAGAGAAATTGCTGAAAACGCCAAGGTCCCATTGGTTCCAGGTTCAGGTTTGATTGAAACTGTCGAAGAAGCCATTGAAATCGCCAAGGGTTTAGGATTAACCGATGACGAAACCACTTCTAGAAAGGTTATGTTGAAATCAACTGCCGGTGGTGGGGGTATTGGTTTGCAAAAAGTTGATACCTTGGCTGAATTACCAAAGATTTATGAAACTGTTAGACATCAAGGTCAATCCTATTTTGGGGATTCAGGTGTCTTCATGGAAAGATTTGTTGAAAATTCAAGACATGTTGAAATTCAAATGTTTGGTGATGGATTAGGTGGTTGTATTGCTCTTGGTGAACGTGATTGTTCTTTACAACGTCGTAACCAAAAGATTATTGAAGAAACACCAGCTCCAGATTTCCCAAGTGCTACCAGAGCTAAAATGATTGAAGCTGCTGAACATCTAGGTGGTTCCATCAAATATAGAGGTGCCGGTACTGTTGAATTCATTTATGACCCAAAGAACGATGAGTTTTTCTTTTTAGAAGTCAATGCCAGATTGCAAGTTGAACATCCAATCACTGAAGCTGTTACAGGATTAGATCTTGTTGAGTGGATGCTTTTGATCTGTTCGGGTAATCCACCAGATTTTGATTACTACAGAAAGACTTTACAAATTAAAGGTTGGTCAATGGAAGCTCGTTTATACGCCGAAAATCCTGTTAAGGATTTCAGACCATCTCCAGGTGAACTAGTTGATGTTCAATTCCCATCATGGGCCAGAGTTGATACTTGGGTTAAAAAGGGTACTTTAGTTTCTGCTGAATATGACCCTACATTAGCCAAAATTATTGTCCATGGTGAAACTCGTGATGAAGCCATTGCTTTGTTGAAAAAGGCATTGGATGAAACTTCAGTTTATGGTGTCGTTACCAACATTGATTACTTGAAATCCGTTTGTACTTCAGAAATGTTCAAGGAAGCTAAGATGCATACAAAGATTTTAGATTCTTATGATTATCAACCAAACGCTATTGAAATCTTGACTCCTGGTGCTTTGACTTCAATTCAAGATTATCCTGGTAGAGTTGGTTATTGGAAGATTGGTGTTCCACCATCAGGTCCGATGGATTCTCTATCTTTCAGATATGGTAACAAGATTGTTGGTAATGCCGATAATGCACCAGGTTTAGAAATCACTTTGAATGGTCCATCCATTTTATTCCATGCTCCTACTGTTATTGCTGTTACTGGTGGTGAAGTTGATGTTAAAGTCAATGGTGAATTAGTTGCTCAACATGAGCCAGTTACTATTAAGAGAGGTGATACTGTCTCCATTGGTAAGCTAACTAAAGGTTGTAGAGCTTACCTAAGTATTAGAGGTGGTTTAGATATTGCAGAATACTTAGGTTCAAGATCAACTTTCGCTCTTGGTAACTTGGGTGGTTACAATGGTAGAAACTTGAAGTTGGGTGATGTTATTTTCTTGAGTCATGAGTTCGTTGCTAGTGAACCTAAATCATTACCAGCCCCATTGATCCCAACCATTGCTACTAAGGAATGGACCGTTGGTGTCACATGTGGTCCTCATGGTTCCCCAGATTTCTTCACACAAGATGCCATCAAGAACTTCTTTGCATCCCAATGGAAAATCCACTATAATTCTAATAGATTTGGTGTTAGATTGATTGGTCCTAAGCCAACATGGGCTAGATTAGACGGTGGTCAAGCTGGTCTACATCCTTCTAATCAACATGATTACGTGTATTCATTAGGTGCCATTAACTTCACTGGTGATGAGCCTGTTATTATTGGTGTTGATGGTCCTTCTTTGGGTGGTTTTGTTTGCCAAGCTGTCGTCTGTGAAGCGGAATTGTGGAAAATTGGACAAGTTAAACCAGGTGATTTGGTTACTTTTGTTCCAATAAGCTATGAAAGTGCAAGAGAGTTAAAATCTATTCAAGATGTCTCTGTTTCTGATTTTGCTGATGTTTACCCAAGTCCTGAAAAGTATAGCTTATCCACTCCTGAAAATCCAGCCTTAGTTGTTATCCAACCTACAGAATCATCTCCACTGATAACTTTTAGACAATCTGGTGATCGTTACATCTTAGTCGAATATGGTGAAGGTATTATGGACTTCAATATGGCTTACAGAATCAATCGTTTGATTGCCAAGGTTGACTACTACAAAACTGTTGGTATTGTTGAAATGTCACCAGGTGTTAGATCAGTCTTGATCGAATTCAACGGGTACGAGATTTCACAATCCCAGTTGTTGAAGACATTATGTGCTTATGAAAAGGAGATCACATTTTCTAAAGACTGGAAGGTTAAATCTAAGATTATTAAGTTACCAATGGCATTTGAGGATTCTAAAACTATTGGTTGTGTTACACGTTATCAAGAGACCATTCGTGCCACTGCCCCATGGTTACCAAACAACGTTGACTTCATTGCTGATGTTAATGGTATTGAGCGTCAAAGTGTTAAGGACATGTTGTATTCTGCTAGATTCTTAGTTTTAGGTTTAGGTGATGTCTATTTAGGTGCACCATGTGCAGTTCCTTTAGATCCTCGTCAAAGATTTTTGGGTAGTAAGTACAATCCATCAAGATCATTCACTAACAACGGTGTTGTTGGTATTGGTGGTATGTACATGTGTATCTATGCCATGGACTCTCCAGGTGGTTATCAATTAGTTGGTCGTACCATTCCAATTTGGGATAAATTGAAATTAGGTGCTCATAGTAAAGAGCATCCATGGTTATTAACACCATTTGATCAAGTTGAATTCTATGAAGTTTCAGAAGAGGACTTAGACAGATTCTCAGAGGAAGCTTCCCATGGTCATTTCACTGTCAAGATTGAAGAAGCTGAATTTGATCACGGTGATTACTTATCATGGTGCGATGAAAATAAGGAATCTATCGACGCATTTGAGTCTAGTCAAGATGGTGAGAAGGCTGCTGAATTCGCTAGATTGATCCAAGCTTCTAATGACGAGTTGGCTACCAGCTCAGGTCCAAAGATTGAAGAAGCTGAACAGTTCCCAGAAGATGCTGAACTTGTGTACTCAGAATACAATGGTAGATTCTGGAAATCATTTGTTGCAGTTGGGGATGAAGTAAAGAAGGATCAGCCATTGGTTTCTATCGAAGCTATGAAGACAGAGATGACTGTTCTGGCTCCAAAGGATGGTAAAGTTCTAAAGGTTGTACATTCTAATGGTGATATGGTCGAATCTGGTGATTTAGTTGTTGTTGTTCAATAGAGTTTGAAAAGTTGAATGATTTTGAGGAAGCAGTTTTATTTATTTCTAGATAATTCAATGAGTTATTAGACAGACTTATGGACTTATGATTATGTGTGTGTTTTATGTTGTTATAGCTCGTATTCTGTTTATAATTATTGAATTTAATTCTTATATTCCATGTGCTTAGTATTGGGAATTCAATACGTCTGATTGGTTCCCTTGTATATTACAATAAATAGTGATTCTATTATGATATTTACTCAATGGATTTGTACAAGTAATGGATAATCATTATTTGTTATATATTAATGGCACTAATTCATCTAATGTAGTGCATGCTAGTTTCAAATCTATTATCAGTCTAACCAATGTAAAACCCAACCCAACAGCCATCCAACATTCTTTCAAAATTAACCCAGGAATGGTATTTATTGAATAACATCGTGCCATCCTTACCAGCACATTTCATTAACTCATCAATACCACCAGGATGGAATTTGAGATATGGAGTGATATTGTAGACTTTCCCCTTCAAAACAGTCCAACAATCATCTTCTTTGTCATGCTGCTTCAAGATTTGCTTGGTGACTTTCAAAGGTAAAGATTGTGGATCAATACCTCTCAAATTATCGCCACTAGCATTCAATCTAGCCCAGTCTAAAGGCGAGTGCCCTGGTTCCAAGGCCACCTTCTTTCTTGAATGATCACTGCCTGCTCTTTGTGATGAGTTTGGAGCAGGGAACATGGGCACTTCAAGAGCTGTTGATGTATTGCTGCTATTCAGCTGTTGACGACCATTACTCAGAATTTCACTGGGTACTCTGCGCGCCATAGAGGATGACATTGTCTGCCTTTGTTTCTGTTGTAGTTGCTGCTGCATCCTTATTAGTCTCTGATCCATCTTTCAATCCAACTGTAAAAAATGAAGAAACAACAAGAACAAGTTTAAATAACCATGTAAAATCTAAATCCAATACCACCACTTGAAAACAGATAATCACAAATCACAACCAAATGACAAAACTGAACAAAAAGACAAGTGAATAAATAACAAGACCTAAAGGATTACTCTTTAAATCAGAAAGATAGCACAAACAAATAAACGAAACGTCAAAAAAAAATCTGTGGTTCGGCCACTTTTATTGGTGAGCGGGTGTTTGAAGGGAAGGTGATTTATACACCGCTGATAGTACTCCAGGACCCAGCCAATCGTTCTGACTACCAGATGAAAGTGCTGATAGAAGATGATTCAAAGTTCAAACGAAAACTAATTGTGAAAAGCTGGATCTTGCAGAACTAGAGGCTGGTGAAAGATCAGAGAACTTTGACTGGCAATTTGCAAGCTATACGACGCTGATACTGAATATGCTAGATATGTTCCTGAGTAGATATGGTATTAACATACACCAGAGAACTAATGATTATATTGTATCAATATCTAAGATGGACATAGATCAAAGATTTGATGGCAATGTACCTCGTTTCAAACTATATCTAATTATAATAAGCAGCCAGTAACTGCAAAGTTAGTGGGGGCCAATCCACCAAGCATATAATTTGACGTTGTGCCTGGTGATCTTATTGACGGTGATGATTTCCATATTGTTACACGACAGACTCCCAATCAGTATATTTGTGGCAATGTACCAGGCGATGGGACTATACGTAACGTTGAGGAAGAGGCCTTCGAAGCCATTATCAGTTTATTGGGTTTCTATGACCTTGAAAAGCTGGTATATTTGTTGAAAAGAATTATCAAATTACTTCATGAAGACACTTATAATATATATACCACTAGCTCTACTGACTTCTGATTCCAATTAATATAGCCTGCAGCTCATGGTCTGCCAATATATGACAGCTTGATTTGGGACATATCGTGTAATTACTAAATTAGGCCTCTACATCTATTATTTTTTGCTATACACAGCTGCTGTTTGTTATCAAATAATCAATACAACTCTGCTATAATTACCACCACGGATATCCCACTAAGGAATGAGCTTTCCATTATTGTAATTGAGCACAATATCAATCTCCAGAACCAGAATCAGATTCGCAGTGCTATTACTGGTGTGCGGATGTTCTCCAGTCGCCTGCGTCAAAAAAAAAAACTGTGAATGCTGGAGCCATCGTCTTATGCTGGGCCGTCGACGAAGCAGGTGCAATTCTGAGCTAGCTTTCTTGTTGTCGTTGTTGTTGTTGTTCAGTGTGCTCATTTTTTTTTATTCCAGTTAACTTCACTGTACTCACCAGGCCCTCAGCATATGCAATTCTCGGACTATCTGACTACCCAACCGAGCTCTATTCTCCACTCCCTCTTTTCAAATAATCAAAACAACAACAGATTAACAAAAGGTGAGTATCTCCAAAAGATATCAAGCAATTCACTACATTTCCTTTACCTAAAGTATTGGAAATTCAATTCCCCTAAATCCAAAAACAAGATTATTTTGCTGTCTGCCCTTGGTGCTATTGCCATTTATATTGCATCTCCGAGTATATATTTCAATTTCGTCTTAAGTAAAGAGGAAAGACAAAAGATGTTCAGTTCAAGAAGACAGGATAAATATACCATTGGCCTTATTAATACTAGAAATGACTGTTTTGCAAATTCCTCAATTCAGGCCTTTGCCTCTTTACCAGGATTAAATGTTTACCTGAATGAATTCATGAAGCAACACAGAGAGCTGATTAATATACCTTTGGAGACAGGTGATGACATCCCTGAAATACCGTTACATGAAGCATTGGCAATCATCATTCAACAGCTCCAGGAATTGGTTTCAAAGCAAAAGTCAATATCTGTTTGGCCATTCTTGCAGGTAATTGAAAAGATCTTCAACTCCAAAATATCAACAAACCAAAACGATGCTCATGAACTAGTCCAATTGATTCTAGAGACTTTGGATGCTGAATCGGTCAAGCTCAAAAAGTTTATCAAGAAAAACAGTATAAACGTCATTGTCCCTGATTTGCCATTTAACGGCTTGATTGCAGATCAATTTACTTGTCTGTCCTGCCTGAATTCATCAAAGCCAAATTTTCATCCATTCTCTGTCCTATCACTACCCGTTCCTAGTGAGAAGTATGTCACGTTAGATGAAATGATCAAAACTGCTGAGGTTGAAACAATAAATGGATATAACTGCTTGAGATGCAGAATCAAAGCAATCTTAAAAGTGGAAGAACAATTCAAGAAGAGTGAAAATTTGAATAACGGTAATGACAGTAAATTAACAGAAGATTACATAAGACAAGTTGGTGAATTGAAAGCACTTGAGCAAGACTTATTCATCAATGATGATCTGCCAAAGGAACTAGAGGAATTTGTCAAGAACTTCACCTACAATGGATTCAAGACAGAGAATTTGAAGTCAACAATTGTTAAAAAGACATTGGTTGTCAAAGCTCCTAAGTTATTGACCGTACACCTATCAAGATCTCTCTTTATTGCAAATCATATAACAAGAAATTCTTGTAAGGTGGATTTTGAAGACTCTTTATCACTAGAGATTGATGGAAAGTTAGCAAATTCATATAGAGAGGCACAAAAGGAATTGAAACTTCAAAAGATTAAGAAATCACAGACCAAGACTGAAAGTGGGATTTCTGGAACCTCTGATACTGTTGAGGATGACGATGTATCTGTTTCTGATGAAGAGATTATCAATAACATTGCAGGTTATGATGAAGACCGTCATGACCCAGAGCATCTTGCTAGGGTGCACTCTGCAGTTTTAGCATCAACTGATGAACTCGAGAAGATGGATAATGGAGCTGAGCATGTGGAAGAAAGTATACATGAAGATATTGATATAAATGGATCTTCATCGACTGATGCTGAGTTGGGTGATACCTCTAATGAAGAGGATGCTGATTTGGATTCTATTAGCAGTGTTGATTCTGTTGGTTCTACCGAATTGAACTCATCTGCAAAAACCAAAATCAAATATAGACTACGTGCTGTAATCAGACATCAAGGTACACATAATGCTGGTCATTATGAATGTTATCGCCACAAGCCATTACTTTTCAAAGATTCAGTGAACGATAAAGTTGTTGATCTTTCTCCTGCTATCAATTTTGGTGCTTCTTCTGAGTCTCCTGAGTTGAAAAATGACAATAAATTGAAGGTGCCAGTGGAAGTAACGAGTTCTAAAAAGCTATCTGATAAATCCAAAACTAGCACTGGTCAATCTTCTCCAGGGGTTCTTAGTGAGACTGCATCTCGTGACTCAGACTCAAGAAGTGAGACTGATGATGATTCTAAATATGGTCTCAAAATAAGAAGCAGACTTGGAAGTATGGTATCACGTCGCTCATCAATAACCAACCCACCAACTCCAAGAAGAGCTTCGGTTGCTTCCCCCGTGACTACTTACAATAATTCCAATAACACTATTCTGGATGCAGGTATAGATAATATTGAATATGGAGAGCTTAACGATAAGAGGTTTAAGAAGATTAGCACTGTGGGTAGGGCTCCATATTGGAGAATATCAGATACCCAGATGACTGAAGTCAAGAAGTCTGATGTGTTGAGAGAACAAACTGCTGTTTATATGATTTATTATGAGCAGGTGAAGTGAATTTCAACAAGAAGTTGACGAATTATGAAACTTTGTTTTATTGGAAATTAATTAATTGTGTTTCTTGTTTGCAGTGACGTTTAATTATTGAAAATTAATGAATGATCTTATATATAGAATTATATAGGTATACTTATATACATACACCTGGAGTTAATTGTGAGTTTTGTAGTTAATATATATTACGTAATTATGCTTACAGAAGGCTATCAAATTGGATTTGATCATTAGACTGTCAAATGATCAACAGCAATAAGGATTTATGATGCTACGATAGATTACGAGTCAACCGTTTAGAGTTCAATAAAAATAATGGAATATATATCATAGGGAATTGAAGTAACTACTTAGCAACCAGGCTTATAAACTAGTCTTACAACAAGACCCTTTTGATTCAGTTGATGACTTTTCATCAAAGTATTTAGACTTGTTGAAAGAATTAGTAGCTAATGGGACATCTAAAGCTGGATTTCTTTCAAAGAATGAAGCTGGAGAAACCATAAATTGCATGAAATCAGATGGCATAACTGGGAATTGTTCAGTTGATGGAGGATGTGTCAATGCTAATGTTGGCCAAACAACAACATCTGTATTTCTCACGGAATCTTCACCATTAGCCCATTTCTTTAATCCAGTATCATCTAATGATTGATTAGTAAATTCACCAGAGGCATATAATTGATCATCAGCATATTTAGAGACCCAAAATTGTTGTGTAGCAAATTGGGCTCTCTTCATGTTGTATGAATGAGGAGATGCAACCATCATTTGCTTTGCAGGCATTTCAAACTTGTAGGCAACAGGTTTCATTGTGATTGGATTGATTACATTTTCATTGATGACTTTATAAGTTCTGTTGGTGAATGGTGATTGATCAATATGACCCGAATTTTCCAAGATGGTTCTCTTTTGAACATACCCGACATTGTAAGGGTTTAAAGAAGTATCTTCCTCCATTGGAACGTAATCATCATAACAAACAGTGTTATTATCACCATCGATTCTTGTATCAAATCTGAAGGATAATAAATGTTGATGGAAGGCAGCCATGACACCTGGACCAATATTTGTACCCCAAGGAACAACAACACCTTCATCGATTGGCATTGTTGATAAAATACCAGTAGCTCTGACTTGAACAGTGATTGCCCCAACTTGATCAAAGACAAAGTTAACAATATATTCATAATTACCCACAGTGGCAATTGTTTGAACAACAAATTCTCTTCTTCTAGTAACAACAGAATTACCATTTCTATAGTTGACATGTTTATACAAGATACCATAATCTTGTTCATGCATACAAACAGTGTTTGTTAATAAGATTGGTTCACCTTCACGACTGACTCTTAAAGTGTTCATATATTTGATGACACCAAGACAATCACAACCTAATGATAATTGATTAGCATTAGCACCAAATCCACAATCACCTAAATCAAAAGCTTGCTTTCTATGATATGGAGCTCTTGGATCACCATATGGGACAGTCATTTCATTAAGTGCAATTCTATAGAATAATGAACGACCTTTAAACCAAACATCGTATAACACAACACCTTCTCTAACATTTGTGGCAACTCTGAACTCCCAACCTTGCCATTTGACTTTTGAACCTTCAATGGTGAAAGAAGCACCTTCTGGTTGTTGAACAATCAATGGTTTGATGGCTCTTAAAGTGGTCTCACCGTTTAAATCAGGATGGTATTCAACAGCTTCGACTTGTTTCCATGGTTGGGTGGCAATAGTCTTTTCATCAGCTCCACCTGGTAAATAATCCATTCTAACAAATTCCTTTGAAAGTAATTTAAACACTGGAGAGAATTTCACAGGGATTGAATAATGGTTAGCATCAGGATGATCAACTTTCAAGTAGCAGTAACATTGGATTAATGGTTCACCAACATCAGCAGAATCAGTACCGTACATCCATGGATCGATACATAATGAAATCCCCTTTGGCAACTTCAATTTCTCAACTTCAGCCAAAACCAGAGGATGTTGGACAGCGTGGACCTCAATGGCAAGCATGTCATCTGGCAAGAGTGGGCCAACGACACCTTCACCCAGTTTCTGGATAGTGATGATATGGCCATATGTCAAGTTAACAAGGGCCTTGTAGGAAGGCATCTTGTCGTTCAAGTAGTAGTAGGCATAAGCTCTTCTTGGGATGGCAGGCAGTTTACCACCAAATCTCTCAGCGTTCAAGTATTCGATCATGTCCTTCTTTGGAGGGTCGATCTTGTCCATTTGTGTGAAGTGGACCTTGGCGTCTCCAGAGATGTCCTTGATGAGCTTGGAGACGAGCTTGATCTCAGCATCGGTGATGGAGTCGAAGGGATGTAGAGCCATTTGTTTGTGTGGTAGTTCCTGTATTTGATATGTGGACAGTGGAATCCTGTATAGTTAAGAGAGAGAAGAGCAGAAGAGCAGATCCTCTTCTTATATACTGGATGGATATGCCATGGTGATTTGATGATGATTTGTTGATTTGATGAATTGTTGAATTTAGCGCGAACTTCTTCGTTTCGGAAATTCCGCATTTGGCAGGTCAACCAGGACGGTCGCTTTCCTCTTTTCGTCTGTGGAAATCGCTAGAGGGTATACAGTGGTGGTGTTTGGGTTGTTTGGTTGTAATAGGAGAATACTATGAAGATGCTTTGGGCAGGGATGGCGGCTACTGATGGGAATCTTAGATGACTATATATATTATAGATATGACATGCTTATAACTTATAACTTATAATTTGGTTTGACAACAAGAAGCTTCAACGTCTTTTGATATTGTTGTTGATGATGATGATTCGTCAAAGTATTTGGACTTGTTGAAGGAATTAGTAGCTAATGGAACATCTAATGCTGGATTTCTTTCAAAGAATGAAGCTGGAGAAACCATAAATTGCATGAAATCAGATGGCATAACTGGGAATTGTTCAGTTGATGGAGGATGTGTTAACGCTAATGTTGGCCAAACAACAACATCTGTATTTCTAACAGAATCTTCACCATTAGCCCATTCTGCTAACCCAGTATCAGTTAATGATTGATTGGTATGTTCACCAGCTGCAAATAACTGATCTTCACCATATTTAGTAACCCAGAATTGTTTTGTAGCAAATTGTGCTCTTTTAACATTATATGAATTTGGAGATGCAATAATCATTTGCTTTGCTGGCATTTCAAATTTATAAGCAACTGGCTTTGATGTAACTGGATTTATAACATTCTCATTAATCACCTTATATGTTCTATTTGTAAATGGTGATTGTTCAATATGACCTGATTGATTCAATATCGTTCTCTTTTGAACATAACCAACTCCATATGGATTCAATTTTTCATCAATTTCCATTGGAACATAATCATCATAACAAACAGTATTCTTATCACCATCAATTCTTGTATCAAATCTAAATGATAATAAATGTTGATGGAATGCAGCCATAACACCTGGTCCAATATTTGTACCCCATGGAACTGTAATACCTTCATCAATTGGCATTGTTGATAAAATACCAGTAGCTCTAACTTGAACTGTAATTGCTCCAACTTGATCAAAAATTAAATTGATAATATATTCATAATTACCCACAGTAGCAACAGTTTGAACAACAAATTCTCTTCTTCTTGTAACGATTGAATGATTGTTTCTATAATTAACATGCTTAAATAAAATACCATAATCTTGTTCATGCATACAAATGGTATTTGTCATTCTAACAACATTACCATGAGAATCACTTCTTAAAGTATCCAAATATTTAATAACACCAAGACAATCACAACCTAATGATAATTGATTAGCATTAGCACCAAATCCACAATCTCCTAAATCAAAAGCTTGCTTTCTATGATATGGAGCTCTTGGATCACCATATGGGACAGTCATTTCATTGAGTGCAATTCTATAAAATAATGAACGACCTTTAAACCAAACATCATAAAGAACAAATCCTTCTCTATTATTAGTAGAGACTCTAAATTCCCAACCTTGCCATTTAACTTTGGTACCTTCAACAGTAAATGATGCACCTTCTGGTTGTTGAACAATCAATGGTTTTATTTCTCTTATTTCAGTTTCACCATTCAAATCAGAATGATATTCTACTGGTTTAACTTGTTTCCATGGTTCAGTAGCTGATATCTTTTCATCTAATCCAGATGGTAAATAATCCATCCTAACAAATTCCTTTGAAAGTAATTTGAAAACTGGAGAAAACTTCAATGGAATTGAATAATGATTAGCATCAGGATGATGAATCTTTAAATGACAATAGACTTGAATTAATGGTTCATCAACATTATCTGAATCAGTTCCATACATCCATGGATCAACGCATAATTCATATTCATCTGGTAATTGTAATTTGGCCACTTCTTCCAATACTTTAGGATGATTAATGGCTAATTCTTCCATATCTAGTAAATCTTCAGGCAACAATGGACCCACAGTTTTGTCAGGACATGGTTGAGCAGTAATGACATGAGAATATGTCAAATTAACAAGGGCCTTGTAACATGGCATCTTGTCATTTAAAAAGTAATAAGCATACCCTCTTCTTGGGATAGATGGTAATGTTGGAGAATTTGACTTTTCAGCATCCAAATATTTGATCATATCTTGCTTTGGTGGATCTACTCTATCTATCTGAGTAAAATGTACTTTGGCATCTTTGTAATTGTTCTTGATCAGTTTGGCAACCAACTTGATTTCGTCTTCAGATATTGGATCAAAAGGATGTAAATTGTTGGACATTTTTGGAGGTTTTCAGTTTTTCAGCTTCTTGTTGTTCTTGTTGATGTTAACAAGATAGAGCAATGGTGTAGTGAGGGCACCATGGTCCTTATATAGCAGTGGCCACATCATCAAAGGATCATAAAATACGCGATAGTATTATCAGAATCAGTTCAGAGATCAGTTGAAAGTGGTTTCGGGAAGCCCATCCAGATTGAGCAGAGATGCCCTCAGCTTCTTAGCACCTCCCAATCGGGACGAGCTTGACTTCTTCAACTAGACAAGACTCAAGATTGATCAGTGACAAGATGGAAATGCTTACTGCTTTGGGTGTGCCCTTGTTTCCTCTACTATTTCGTTACCTCTTTCAATGAAGTCGTCAACCAGCTACAAACCATACAAATGTCGAAAATCTGGTTATTCTGTACTGAATTTTAGGATATTATTATTGGTTACTGGTATATTTCTCATGCTATGTAGAACTCAATCATCATTAGGGCATTAGGGCACACATCTCAACATCTCAGTCAAAGAAGTCATCCTCGTCATCACTAGCACTAGCCTTTCTTGAAAATACTATCTTTGTTTGATTCTGCTTTTGTTCGTCTCTGGCAATACCATCCAACATCTGCTTTATATCATCCTCTCCCAACTTCTGTCTGATTTGCCCACTTTGTGCCAACTTTACTATGTATTGCTCAACAGCCTTGGCTCTATCTGGTCTCACTAAATTCACTCTGGATAATCTTTCTCTAGCTTCTGGTTCAAGAACTTGATCTAAGGCTGCTGATAATCTACCTTCTTGAGATTTTCCTCCATCACTTCCTCCTGTCGATTGGCCAGCATTTCTTTGTAATTCTTGTAAACGTGCTGCTCTAATAGCATTCAACTCAGCATCATCCATCTTATACTGATCCTTTGTATTGGTATTCTATATCAGCGAAGTGCTTTGACGTTAAATTGTGAAGATATTCTGTTAATTTTGAAGTAAATTGTGTAACCTTTTTTTTCGTAACAAAATTGTACCAGCTACAGAAATATTATTGTTGGTGTTTGCATTTGGCATTTGCCATTTGATGTTGTATAAGCTTGTATTTTACAACCTTATTCCCCTGAATTTTACACACATATATAGCCATATTCATCTCAAATTAGGATAAATCAATTTCCTGTTGATTCATCCTGCATCGAGATTTTTGTTTCCTGTATTTGTTTCTTGAAAAGAGTATAAACCCCATATACTATCTTTCAAAATATTAACCCAAAATTCGAATATTGTCTCTTATTCAAACAATATTCTGTCTAGCCATTGCTTCAACTCTCATTCTTTGTAATGTTGGCGAGTAAGAGTATGATTTCTTATCATAAATGACAGGATAATTCTTGTCACCATATGGTCTTTCATTCTTTGCATTCAAATAGACTTCATCATCTACCACATACTCGCTTAGTTCTGCTTCTATGTCCAAGTCATCTTCAGCAATAGTATTATATATGTTGTTGGTGGCAGCAGGAGTAATATTAGATTGGACAATTGATGAAGTTTCAACAGTTTCCAAATGATCCCCACCACCTTGTATTTTCATTGAATCCACTGTTAAAATCGAGTTGGCTGGATATATACCTCTAATTGATGCCTTTGATGAACTTATTGAAGAAGCTCTTTTGTTACTACTGCTTCCATTTGTATTATTACTTGCACCTTGTAACAATGGTGTCCGGCTATTTGGTGGCTGAGAATTAGATGTTGAGTTTGTCTTGGAATTTGGTAACCAATATTTGGATTTACCTGCATCTGTATACCTTAATCCATCATTAAATCTTGCCATTCTTGATCTTGAAGCTGGATGAGCAATCAATGCCTCTATAGAATCAAACTGTCTATAGTCATATCTATCACCATAAAATGTTGTTTTAAAATCCCAAATTAAATCACCAATACTAAAACTATCCTTTATAGCAGTTCCGACTTTAAATCTGGCACATCCTGGTAATGACTTCATAGAATATGGTATATAACTGAAGGCATACCAATGACCAATAGCAAACCCAATCATCTCAACACATAATAATGCATTCTGAATAGCATATCCCAAAGTGTTGTTAGGATCTGTAACGTTTTTATCATTGATAATTCCAAACCAATTCAATAAACCTAAAATAACACCTTGCCAATAACTAGCAAAGATAATCAATTTAACACATAAGAATTTTCCCCAAGGGTTAAAAGGCTTCAATTCAGTATATAAACATCTCCAAAATAATGCTAATTCATAAAGTGATACAGAAACACTTAAATTATAAACCAAATTAATGACAAAATATAAGTTGAACATTCCAGTCTTTTCAGGATCATAAAGATCGAAAAATTCCACAACAGCATATGAAAGACATATGAAAGGTTTCAACCATACATATTGTAAAATACCTCTCTTTATGGATAATAATGTGAATGGATCTGATATATCAACAGGAGGAAAGAACTTTTTAAATGGATATGGATGTTGAACTGGCTCTCTTCCTGACATAATAACAACAATATTTCTTTCGCCTCCTAATAGTAATGTTAGCAATGAGAAGAATGTGTATATCACAAATGCTTCATAGATCTCTCTGATAGGTACTATGAATTTAGAGATAGGGAACCATCTTAATGACACGAAGCATGCAATGGCAAACAATGGCACAATGAGTTGGATTCTAACATTGAGTCTTTGTTCAAATGGCTTTCTGTAATTCATAAATTGAAGTGATATCCCTACTATCGAGATGATTATGGCTATGAAACTCGCTATTCCACATAATATGATGATGAATCTAAAGTTCAAACTGTTAGTACAAGGAACAGTCTTGAGCAGCGCAACTGCCTCCCCTTTTGGAACGAAAAAGACATGGGGTTTCATAAGTAAAACGACACATACTGGGGCAACAAAAGATCTGACATGTTGAAAAGCTGAAGGTGATGGAAGTGATAATGGTATAGGTCCCTCAATTTTAACCTTGTGATATTTTACTGAGGTAAAGAACAAGTACGTGCTAAGAACAATACAAAGTCTGAGATGACTTACAAAATTAAAAAAAAAATGTACAAAATTTTGAGATTTTATTTACAAAGTTGCAAAGTTGACAAACGTAACAAACTCAGCATCAAAATTATCACTGAATAAGTTCAAACTTTGGCTTTGCATTCCTCTTCTGTTGCTCCCTCTCTTTGGCCTTTTTCTGACGTTCAATTGTAATCTTTTTCATGGCCTGTTTTCTCTGGTTTTTCTTTTCTAATTTCTCTGCCTTAAGTGCCTTTTCATCTACTTTGTTATGCTTCTTCTTTGGAGAAGCTGCTATTTGGTAAGCTTTTTGAATGTCACCGTGGACAACAATGGTTTGAGCAACCTCTCCCAGCTGTTCCATTGCCAGTTCAATCATCTTTTCTCTCTTTTGTAACTCTTCTGGTGTAACAAACCCCTTCTTTGCATAGAAGGCATCCCGTGTGTTTTGAGAAAAGTGCTTTGTAAACTTCCCAGATGAATCTTCTGCTGCATCTTCTTCTTCTCCTTCTGCTATTGCTTCTTCTGTTTCTCCCTCTTGAGCAGGACTATCTTTATCTCCTCTGAATTCAAACCCACGTCTTGGAACAAAATCAATGGTCACTTGGTTCCCCTTTGTAAGTAATGCTACTATCTCTGGTAGTTTGAACTTTTCAAATTGATCGAAATCAATGCGCCATTTCAAGTTGATACTTTTTTGATTTTTAACTCTAGTTTGTTCCTTCGTTCTTCCAAATTTCTCAGTTAAAACTTTGGCCTGCTCTTCTTTCAGTCTATGAATCACACTTTCCCTTGATACGTAAATTAATAATGGCTTGTCGCCGACTTGTGCCACTTTCAATAGTTCGTCATCCTTCATTTCATCCAGAATATCCACCAAAGAACCGGATACCCTCTTCTTTTCATGATTAACGTAGTTGAGGAGACCTCTTTTGTCACCATATTCCCTTACAAGGTTGGCCATCTCTTGATCCTCAAGGTTACCATTCATAATCCAGGTTGGTCTACCATTCTCCAAGACCCTGAATCTTCGTGTGCTTCTAATGTTTCCTCTATCTCCACCACCCGTAGCAGCTGTATTGTCACCATTCTGTCTCACTACTGGATTAGACAGCGTATTCTTACTCAAGATCTTCAAGAAATCATCAGATGTCATTTTTGGTTTGTCTCCCTTCCCGTTGGTATTGGTATTGATATTCCCCAATGGAGTCAACCCTCTTGAAGATCTCTGTGTATCTTTCAGAATTCTATCCAAAAAATCAAGTGATCCAGGACCATTCTTGTCTGAATATAATCTTGAAAACCTTAGAACAGGTTTAACTCTCAAAGATCTTGTAAACATCAAAGGCTTTTGATTTATCACTAACAAACTGGCTCTGGTGTTGCAATTCGCTCAATTCGAAAAAAACTACAGCTGTTGGAAATGATTACGTAATTTTGTTAGCGCTGCTTATGTAATTAATACAGAACAAAGAATAAAATAGTATAGTACGCAGTATAGAATATGTATTTGACAGTGACAGTAAACCAGAAATATTGTATAAATAAAGAAGAAAGTAGCTTTGATAAAGATAAAATGAAAATGAGAATAAGAGAACATCATCAAATGTCTTTGATATGATCAGGTTTTATGTTGATAATCTCATCAATATAGTTTTCAGCTTCACCAGTAACGGCAGCATATTCATCGTCTGATATATTTGGTGTTGGACCAACATAAATGTTTCTCTTAAATGTGTAGTAATAAGCTAAAGAAAAGATCCAAACAGCACTATTGATAACGACTGAATAATTCATATCAGCAGGAGCTATGTCTGACTTATCAGTTGGAAACATGGCAATGACAATAATAAAGCCTTGAAATAAAATTGAAGTCCAATTGATAATGAATGACCAAACACGACCTGTATAGAAAGGTCCTGGAACAAAGATATCACTACCAGATGTATATCTCAAGATTTGAGGTGTCATCCAGGCAAAATAGTTACCAATAACACCAACGGAGAACAAAGCACTAGATGCTTGTTCACCAGCTAAAATTAAAAGACCTAAAGCTAATGAAATAAGACCAGATGCTACTGTAGCTCTGACAGGTACTTTTAAAGCCTTGTTCACATATTTAAGATACTTGGAAAATGGAGCACCATTATCTCTAGCAAAACTCCATAATTGTCTTGAAGTACTAGTCATGATAGAAGCACCCATAAGGAATTGACAAACAGCACAAAGTGACATTAAGGCAATTGACCATTTCTTTCCTAATGCATCATAGAATATTTGAGCCAATGGTTGACCAAAGTCTGAATTGACTAAATTGTCAATGTTTTGATCCATACAAGCACAAATAACAATACAAATAATCCAACCAAGAATTCCACAACTAACAATAGAACCAATAATACCAATTGGGACCGATTTTGAAGGTTCCTTAGCTTCTTCAGACATGTGAACACATGAATCAAAGGCACCTATTGCCCAAACGGCGCTCATCATACTAGTATTCACCCAGGAAAACCCTGGACTCCAACCACCAGAGACTTGAAAACTTGTAAAGATGAATTTAGCATCATTAAAAGTTGAATTTCTAGCAGTTCCGACAGGAAGGGCGATTAAAAAAATTATAATTAAACCACAATTAGCAATAATAGATAATGTTTGTAATCTTGAAACAGCAGAACTAGCAAAGCAGGTAACACCTATTTCTAATAGAGTCATAGCAGCATAAAGACCATAAGTATTACCATTAGTAATAGTGAAATCACCATCTTTACCCATAACAACACAAGCTAAAATTTGTTGAGCCAAACCATAAGTAATACTAGCAGCACCACCAGCCAAAGCAATTGAATTTGTAACCCCAATCAAATGAGATAAAGGAGCTTTCCAAGTAGGAGGAGCAAAATAATGAGTCCAATAGTAAAGACCACCAGAAGTTGGGATTGAAGAAGCTAATTCGGACATTGAAATACCAATTAATGTGATGAATATACTTGAAACTAACCAACCCCAAGTTACAGAAACAGGACCACCAGGTAAACAAATAGCTAAAGTTGAAGCAATTGAAGGTAATAAACCCATGATTGAGAAAGCAATACCAAAGACCTGCAATGTAGTGAAATCTCTTTTTAATTCTTGTTTATAACCAATTTGTGCTAATTGAGCATCTGGATCTTCAAATTCATTTGCATTGATATAATTAACAACACCTGCTCTCTTTGAAGTGATTGATCTTAAAGAATGTATTGGACTTGTAACATTATGAAGACTTTTTGAAGAACTTGTACCAATGGCTTGATCTATGTATTGTGATGTATGTGATTTATTCTTTGAGATGGAGGGTCTAGATTCTATATCAGAGACACTCATCTTTGATATTTATTGATTATTGATTGTGATTGCAGTGGTTATTTCAATGTAAATATATATCAAACCAAATAATGGGGTGGATATGGTTTATTGATTATGAATATTATGGGTGGATCAGTACTGTAACCTGTTTGATGCAAGGAGATTGTCTTGTTTATATAATAAGAGTGTAAATGGCACATAATCACATTAATCTATTATATCATATCTTGCTATTCTGCAGTTACCAGCTTGTTAGTATTTGGCAGTTTGGCAGTTTGGCAGTACCTTGATACCTTGATTCTCGATCACTGTTGGCCTTCATATCATTTCCTAAATCGATCACTTTTGCACTGGCTGATAATCGAAAAATCGAAAAAATCGAAAAAACTTTCTGCTGAATTTCTTTTTTGGCCTATCGATGATTCTTGATGATTCTTGGTTGTAAGGCCAAGATGTTGAGGTGTTGAGATGTTGAGATGTTAGAACTTAGGGGTGGCATTCCTGGTATCAACAGATTGATTGTGTTTTGGGACTAGTCACTTTGTCTTTCTGGATGACTGTGTTTGTCGATTCAAATGAAGCCCTGTTGTTTCAATTTCCAGCTGGGTCCCTGGTCCCTGGTCCCTGGTGCCTGTCCAACTTCTCGAGATCGCTGTGCAGTGTGGATATGAGGATACACCAAGTGAGCGATAACATATATATATATAGACAGGGCAGTTAGTGAGCTGTTAAGTGTTGACTACCAGTGGTCTGCTTTGTAAATTGCTCGTACCATTGTCAAGACATCAAGACATCAAGTCATAATTCTGGAGAAGCTACTGGCCTCCCTTCAGTTAAGGTTTCTGCCCAGTCTGCCCAGGTTTCCCCTTCCCAGGCAAGCTGTCCGCCTAGAGTCCTGCCTAGCCAACCCCACCGTAGGCAGCCGGGCAGCCGAGCCTAGGCACGCAAGCACATTCTGCTTTAGGAAGTGCTACGACGCCGTTGAGACCTCAAATCTCAAATCACATCAGTGATGCTGTCAAGGCTGTAAGGTTGTAGAAGGAATAGAGAATAGAGGAATAGAGGAATAGCTTATAAGTATCTTAAACAGACCCCTTTGGTGCTCAATCGCGCTCATTGAAATTCCATTGACATTAACCTCGAGACACTGCCTAGATACCCAGCTCACATCAGCACATCAGCACATCTTGCAAACTATTCCAAATATTCACTAGAGTCTTTGGTGCTTCCTCTCTATACTACAAATCAAACTAGATCATCATTGATATCACATTGAGCCTCTTCACCACTTAAACCCACAAACTAAAGACTGACTAGCTGATTCATCCGGTTATATATGCTGAACCTACACGTCGAATCCTTCCTGAACAGCTACTCCATCATAGACCCTGATTCGTGGATACTATTTCATAATTCATAAATTAATTAAGTCAAACATAACATAGCACTAAGAATATGCCCAAAAGGAAATCTAGTATCGATAAAGATAAACCTATCAAGACAAGATCAAGAAATGGTTGCAAAACTTGTAAGAGAAGAAAACTAAAATGTGATGAAACAAGACCAAAATGCTCATTATGTTCAAGATTAGACTTAAAATGTGATTATACAAAAAAGTTTGTATTCATTTCAAATCAAGTTGAAGTATTGATGAATAATCCTACAACAATTACACACGTTTCTAATCCTGCTGCTCATGTCAATTCTACAATAACACAATCTTCATCTTCATCATCAAAGAATAATTCACCTTCAAAAGCTATCGAGAATGACAATGATAATGATGATGATGATGATGATGACAGCAAGATAAAATGCTCGGTAATTGGTCCTATAGATTCAATCCCTTCTCCTTCAACCCCCATGGAATCAATGTCAAACTTATCAAAATTGCAATTGAATCATACTGTACCACCTCCACCATCTCACAATAAACCATCCTTGGTTACAAATGTAGATTCACAGCATCAAGAATATTCTTTATCCACTCCTGCCACAACTATCAACCCATCTACATCTATTATACAATCCTCTTCCAGCTCCTCACCTAATTCAAGCCAATCTTCTAACTCATTGAGGTTGAATCATTACAATGTCGTTCAAGAATTCTTAAAGGATATAATACCAGGCTTACCTTTAACCAATCCCTCAAATAAATTGATATTACCAGATATAACAGATATTACAGATGATCATACAGGCTATCATCATACTGACTCAATGACTAAACCAATAAATGACTCAACATCTAAACATTTTGAAGATTTATTCACTTCAACAAACTATTTTGCCACATTTTCTCCATCACCTCCACCTACATTTTCTCAAATAAATCACCATAATGATCATTTCATTCGAGATTCACCTCAAAATAATCATGAATTAAACATTGATGTTGATGATGACAATGATGATGATACAAAGTTTATAACAGATGAGGAATTGGAAGCATTGGATAAATTGGATATATCATTATTTCCCAAGAATACTTCAACAATAGATCTTAATCAAATATTCGATCCATTATCATATTCTTTACCTTTCTTACCTGATTTATTATTACAAAACAATTACTATAGAGAAAGTTATTACTTATTCGTGAATGTTGCTTCTAAATTCATGGTTCCTGCACCAGCACAACATTATCTTGATAATCCATATGCTTGCATATTACCATGTATGTCATTGAGTGCTGATTCTGATGGGTTATTGTGTACTCTTATAGCTGCTGGAATTGGTTTAATGAGTAATAAAAGAGGTGAACCTGTACCTATTGGTATCTTGGATGATTTATTAAGAAGAACATTTAAGGATTTACATAGAAGGTTGACAGATAAGCAACAAGCCAATTCAGATTATACATTGGCCATTGTACTTTTATTGACTTCTTTAGAAATATTCAGAGGTGAGAAATATGATTGGAGATCTCACTATTATGGCGCTAAAAAGATCATGTTTGCTAGAAATTTAATCAAATATAAAGATGATGAAAACGATTCAAAGAATAAGATTTTAATATTTGAAAGAGGTTCTGAATCTGATCCAACTTATTTCTTCAAGAGAGATTTTGCTTATGATGATGTTATTGGTTCATTATGTTCTCCTTCGATGTTAAATGGTGAAGATAATTTGATTTGGGATCCTCCAGAAATTACCATACATGATAAAGAGACACTTAAGGATATATGTCCCTTTATGGGGTTTGATACAAGGATGTTAGGACATTTCTCAAGTATTATTGCACTTTTGAAAGAGAGGGAGTTAAATTTCCCAAACAAGGCTAGGTTATCGCCAGAGGTTATTGAAAGATCATTAGATGTGAAGGAAAATCTAATGCAATTCTTAGAAGATACTGAGTTAGAAAGAGACGATATTGTGGATCGCATAAGTAAGGAGTCCAACAACTCATTGAATCATATTTTACCATCATATTCAATATTGAGAGCAACAAACAAGATGTTTTGTCTTGCTGGTGTATTACAGATATATAGAAGGATTCTGTTGATATCAAGGGAGTCAACAACGGTACAGAAAATTGTTTCACAAATGTTACAGATTGTGAAAGATTATATTCCAGATTCTTCATCAGCTGCATTCTGTACTATTTATTGTTTATTCACATGCGGTTGTGAGGCTGTTGATGAAGAGACCCGTGACTTCTTTGAGAAGAGGATCAAGAGATTGATAGACTATGGGTTAAGATGTGTACCTGTTGCATATGACTTGATGATGGAGTGCTGGGATACGGGGAAGCACTGGTCAGAGATTATTGTGGAAAAGAACATTGATATAGTATTTGTATAGATAGGCTTTTGCACATTATAGGATTATAGGTTTACGGTTAAATGAAATAAAATAATAATCACGTGACTTTCCCGGAAGTTGTCTACTTCCGGCCCACGAGATTATCTTTTCTTGGAATTGAGGACACGGGCTCGTAACCGCAAACGGGCAGATTTCATTTAACCGCACCCAGTTGGTCTATCTCGATTCTCGCTCAATATTGGTGCTATTCACATTGCTTCTTTTGGAAAAGCTGTCATATTGTATTATAACATGTCCTCTCTCTATTCAATGCTCACTCTCATCATTTCTTATCCTCTGATCATATCAGCTTTGTGGTTCACGGAACAACTATAGAAGCCAAAAAGGAAAGTGGAAAAAAAAAAAAAAAAAATGACAAAAAAAAAATTCCTAATTGTTTGTCAGTTGTTTGTTGTGGTGAAATTGCCGAACTTAACCTTTCTTTATATCTTCAGCTATCTCACCTTTGAAGAGAACAATAAATTTTACAGCCCTAAGGATGTCTAGTTCTGAAGAATCATCTATTCAAAGCTTGGAGAAGCATGAAACAGCTCCTCAAACATTTGCTCCAAAGACAGCCGCATCAAACACGCGCAAAAGTTCATTTGCAAGTTTAGCTTCAAAGCCTCAATTGAATGCTATTGGTGAAAACAATGATGACTATGATGATGCAGAGAAATATTCAGCTTATAGAATGGATAACATTTACGCCAAGGAAGAAGATGAAAATGCAATCGAATTGAAGAGAACAAAGACCTTGCAGACAATTATCGATACCTTAGACCAAAGAGTTCAAGGTGAACTGGCTCAAGATGACGAAGAAAATGTTATCAATCGTACAAAGTCAATCTATGAACAAATGGAAAACGAAGAACCATTGCCTACGTTGAAGGATGGTGAAGAGTTCAGAGATATCGATCCAGAGTTGATCACTTGGGATGGTGATGATGATGTTCACAATCCAAGAAACTGGGCCAGAAGCAAGAAGTGGAGAAGTGTCGCAGCCATCACAATGTATACACTATTATCCCCTTTCACTTCAACCATGTTGAGTCCTGCCATTTCATCAATCAATGACGAGTTTGGTAATTCCAACGACGCTATTTCTGGGATGATGGTTTCCATCTATATCTTAGCTTGGGCCGTTTTCACACCAATTGTCGCCCCACTATCGGAGATTTATGGTCGTAAAATTGTTCTTGATGTCTCAGTTTGGATCCTATTTGCCTTTAACTTGGGATGTGCCTTGTCCCAAAATGTTGCTCAGATGTGTGTGTTCAGATTACTAGCAGGATTAGGAGGATGCGCTCCAGTTTGTATTGGTGCTGGTGTTCTTGGTGATTTGTTCACCAATGAGGAACGTGGTCTTGCACTAACCCTATACTCTGCAGGTCCAACAATTGGTCCATCTGTAGCTGCCTTAGTCTCTGGTTATATTTCTGAGAATGCAGGTTGGAGATGGTGTTTCTGGGTTTTAACCATCTTCAATGGTGTTGTTGCCGTTTTCGGTAATTTATTACTAAGAGAAACATATGCTCCTACATTATTAACAAGAAAGTCAGCTAAATTGAGAAAGACTACAGGAAACAAAAATCTTCATTGTATCTATGAAATTGCTACTGGTGAATCTACCTTTGATAAGTTCTATATCAATCTCACCAGACCAGTTTATCTTTTATTTACCCATCCGATGGTTTTCGGACTTGGTGTCTTCATGGCTATTGCATATGGTGCTTATTATATTCTGATTGTTGCTTTCCCTGCTGTATGGGGTGATGTTTATGGGTTCAGCGTTGGTTCTCAAGGTTTGGCTTATCTAGCATTCACAATTGGATATTTGTTTGCCCTTGATGGTTGTCGCAGAGCTGTTGATGCTATCACTAAAGTCTTGGTTGCCAGAAACAATGGTGTTTATAAACCTGAATTTAAATTACCATTCTTACTGGCTGGTGGTATCTTGATTCCAGCTTCTTTGATTTGGTTTGGCTGGGGTGCTGAACATAAATTACAGTTCATGTTCCCAATGGTTGCTGCAAGTGGGTTTGCATTTGGTTTACAAGCTGTATTCTTCACCATAAACACATATTTGATTGAAATGAATCCAAGATTTGCTGCTTCCAGTATTGCAGCAACTTCCATTTTCCGTTCATATATGGGGTTTGCCTTCCCATTGTTTTGCGATGTGATGTTTAAGAGAATCGGGTATGGTTGGGGTTGTACTATCTTTGCCTTGATTACATTCGCTGCTGGTATTCCATTCCCTTTCTTTGTTGTTCTATATGGTGAAAATTTGAGAAACTGGGCTAATAGAAGAACTGATAGAATGCAAGCCAAAAGAGATGCCAAGAACCTTGAAAGATTGAAGAAAATAGAAGCTAAGAGATTAGCTAAACAAACCTCAATTGAAATTCCTTCAAATGTCTAACTTGGCAAGCCATCATGAAATCATTTAACACTCATTTAATATTCACTTATAAGCATAACATTTATAGAGATCTTTCATTGGAGATCATTCTAGGCCTTTGACTTGGGTTTGGATTTAATACTTAATACAGTCACACTACTACTCAGCAGTACTTTTCTCGTAGCTTAGGTAAATGTCATATATTGCAAATTACTAGTTTATAAAGTGAGTTGGAGTGTGTAGCTATATATTAGTTGTTTTTCTAATTCTCAGTTTCAATTCCTCAAGTTTTCCATGATCTTTGGTAATTATCTGTTTCTGTTGTTCCTCATCGTTAATCACATCTTGAGAGTTATTGTTGAAGAGCTCTTGATCACTTAATTCTGTTGATGAATCAGGTTCTTCATCTATACTTTTTAAACCTCTATCCTTGATTGCTAATGACAAGAGAAAGCATACACTCATCAAAGGGATCCAAAATATAAACACGTCCCGAATAGATTGCATGTAGATATCTAAAACTTTTTCCTGCATAGCAGCGTCAGGGACCTGAGCGGAAAGATCTGTGATACTATTCAAATTCTCTTTTAAATAGTTTTTCTGCTTTTGAGTCAAGTAATCAGCTGCGTTCACCAATTTCTCGAATTTGGAAGAATATATCAAGGAGCTAAATGCTAAACCTATAGCGCTTCCTAAAGCCTTGGCGATGTTACGCAATGTAACCACAACTGATCTATCAGCCTTTAGAGCTTGTGCCTGGATAGCTACTACCGATGGTTGAAAGGAAAACCCCATTCCCACACCCATGACGATCATGATTATGACATTGGCAACCACAGGTGTATTTACCTTAAAAATCATTAATAGACAATCACCTAATGTCCAAAAGAAGTAACCCAAAATCAAAATTCTATTATAATTATTTGTTTTAGAGATCAACCTTCCTGAATTAAGAGAACTAAGAGCCAATGGTGAAACTAAGCAGCAAAACATAGCAGCTGTATCAACAATATTATATCTTTTGACCAATGTGTAGTAATATGAGAAATAGTAGAATGTACTTTGAAATGCTATTCCATAAAACAGGCTTTGTAAGCCTAGATTAGCAACTCCATAAAATTTGAAGATGCGTAATGGTAGTGTTGGAATTGTTGCAAATCTCAACTCAACGATTATGAATGCAATGAAAAATATTCCAGATAATGTGAAGAATACAATGATTTTAGCATCATTCCAAGCATAAATTAATCCTCCACTGTTCAAGGGTATTAATAAAAAGACCAGAAACCCAGAACTGAAAAGAAATCCCAAATAATCAATATTATGAAATATTTCTCTTTTAGTCAAGTCTGATCTAGAATTTGGTACGAATAAAAAGATCATAATTGCATTTACCACCATCAATGGGAAACAGTAGTAGTAAAAGTTTCTCCAAGATCCACTGGTATGTTTAACAAATGCAGCCATAAGTAATGGACCACAGCAATCTCCTGAACCTAACCCAATACCTAGTATACCTTGAAATGTAGCTCTTTTATAGAATGGAACCATATCAGTTACCACTAAAATGGCCAATGAACTTGCCCCAGCACTCCCTATTCCAAACATTGCTCTAAAGATATATAACTGAGTACCAGTCTGAGCCAAGGCACAACCAAGTTCAAAAGCAGCGCATATCAGTATACTTATGATGAGGATGTTTCTTCTTCCAAATATATCAGCCAGTCTTCCCAGAACCACAGTAAATACAGTTTGAGTAACACAATAGGCCGTACCCATCCATTGAATTGTTTTTGAGCAGTTCAGGTCCCTTGCTATGTAGGAAACAGCAATGGCAGTACCAGCATTGTCAGCAGTACTCAAGTGGACGGTTAACAACAGGGAAGCCATTGCAATAGCCAGTTTTCTGGGAGGCAGGTAGTTATCATGGGTCAGCAGCTTGTCCTCCAGCTCATTGGCTGTGACTGTGAGATCTTCAGTGGTCTTTGTCTTGTCTGTGGCAGGCTCGATGGTCTCCAGTACCATCACCCCGTGTGTAGACGTCGTCTCTGTTGCCATGGTGAGAAATCGCTTTAGAACAGTGGTCAAGCTGTGAAATAATACTTACAAGTTACTGGTCATCGTCCTCATCTTTCTTTATATACAAAATGCCAAAAAATTGCCCGTCCTTGTTCCTCGGAGATAATCCTGATCTGTCGCTATTAACTGGCACAGCTCTGTGATTCGCTGAAGAGTTGATGTTGAAGGAGAGGAACTGTTGCCAGAGTCTACTGGTGCTTACAGCTGGTTTCTGTGTACTATTACCTTGAATGCCTGATTAATAGAGAAATAGCCAGAGACAACCGCTAATTCCCGTCCGTTATCTCATCGATCTCGCCAAGCTGATCATTAGGAGATCATTGAGCTTAAGTATGTACCGAATCTTCATGATTCCAACAGACTATCTATACTATCAAGATCACCTAGCTCTAAGCTATATGCTGAGCTAACTGTTGGTCTTCAAAATATTAGCCTGAAATTTTTTTCAAATTTAGCGATAAATTGCAAATACATTTCATGGGAATAGATTTCAAAACCGATTAAATATAAGCAAAATTTTAAAATCAGCAATTTGAATTCTTGATTTTTAACGTTAAAATGATTCTAGATAAAGAAATCACCAGTGATATCAAAACTACAGTAGATTTTAATAAAAAATATCTATAATCAATGAGATAAAACCGAATATTACACTGATAATTGCAGTATTTGCATTTCGAGCTTGGATGACTTTCAAAATCCTCATTTTGCTTGGTGTTTGGATGTGAAAGCTTTTATATATGGCCAAATTATAAATTTAAGAGATCAACACTACAGTGTAACTAGCGGTTGTTGATCAAATATATAGCTAAAATATCATTAATTCATATAATAAACCATATACATATAGTATTTCTTTTTGAGCTGTTTATTTTGCTCAGACCATAGATCTGGATGCAGTACGTATAGCTAGTGACCTTTAAACCAACACCAGTACTAATAATTATGATCAATCAAACTCGATGAAAGTTTTGATGCACTTCTCTTTATTTGAGTTGGCAAAGGTTTCATAGGCATCCAAGATTTGACTGAATTTGAATTTATGGGTGACTAATCCAGATGGCTCAAGTTCCTTTTGTTCAATCTTCTTCAAAATTTCACCAGTAGAGAATCCACTAACCAAACCAGTAGAAATGTTGATATTCTTAATCCATAATTCCTGTAATTGTAAGTCGACTTTTGAACCATGAACACCAACATTAGCAATTCTACCACCTGGTGCAATAATTTCTTGACATGTTTGGAAAGTTTGAGGGATACCAACACATTCAATGGCAACATCTACACCATCTTCTAAATCTGATCTTGCTCCAACGTTCTGAAGCTTAACAATCTTTGAAATTTCAGCTTTAACATCTTGCTTTGTTGGATTAATGGTAATATCAGCACCAAATTGTTCCTTTGCCATTTTTAATCTTTCATCGTTTGGATCAATCATGATGACAAGGGCAGGTTTGAAAACTTTAGACGTCAACAACGTTGAAATACCAACAGATCCAGCACCAACAATAGCGACAATATCTCCTTCTTCAATTTTAGCACTCAAAGAACCAATTTCGTTACCAGTTGGTAAAATATCAGAACACATCAATAATGCTTCATCTTTAACCTTGCCTTTGAAAGGTTCAATAGAATACAACGAATTGTCGGCAAATCTGATTCTAACATACTCAGCTTGAGTACCATCCCAAGTATGTCCTAGCTGCCAACCACCTTGAATACAGTGACTTTGCAAGTCCTTCTTACAATATGAGCATGTTCCACAAGAAGTAACACAAGAGATCAAAACCTTTTCATTTTCCTTAAACTTTTTGACATTCGAACCTAGTTGATAAATAGTACCTATACCTTCATGACCTAAAATGATACCTTTATGACCGTCATAACCAGTTGAAGCAATTGCTGTTGTTTCTGGAACGTCACCTTTCAAGATATGTAAATCTGTACCGCAGATAGTCGATGCTGAAAGCTTAACAATGGCATCATTTGGAGTCTCAATCTTTGGCAATCCAACACTGTCCACCGATTTCTTTCCTGGACCATGATACACTAGCGCCTTCATGGTTGATAGCGATCTGTAGATGGTTGAGGATCTTGAAGCTACTGGCTTCGCACAAGTAATAATTTTGAACATCTTCTTTTGCTTGATGAAAATGATGAGAATACAATTTTTTCCTGAAAGTAAAGCAGATTTCAGGGTCCAAGTGGCGTCACAATTGCCCTTTATATAGACAGCTCCTCAGAATCCCCCTTAGCCATTTTGTGGGGGTAAAAAGGTGTCCATCTTGTGTCGTTATTGGGCAAAACACTCAAACTATGGGGTCGCTCCGGAATCGGAACTGGAACTGGAAGTTGAGTTAAAGATAATCCGGAGCGTCATTATGCGATTATACGTATAAACTAAATCAAAAAGCATATAATAAGTAAAGTAATAATAGTGACAAGAACATAATCGTACTAGTAACTAAGATAAAAAATAACGGTGCCTATAAAATATAAGTGATGTACTAACTTTTGGTACTTATATCTAAACACTGATGGTGAAAATTCAATTCTGAGTCCTTTATCTAGAAACCGTTACCAAACCCTTGACCGGTTGGTTGGTAACCTAATGGAGCACCGTTGGTGATCAATAATCTTTGTTGTCCAAGCACTGGTTGTTCTTCTTCATTACTCTTGGCTTCTTCTCTAACCTTCAAATCAGCCATCAATTTGGTGATTTGTTCACTTCTTTCTCTCTCAACAGTGATTTGATATGGCTTGATGTAATCACTCAAATCATGCAACCAAGCTAACTCAAGAACCTTGTCATAACGAATGTAATCATAAGCGGAGTATAATAAGCCAATGAAAGCTTCATTGTTACCTGTTTCAACAAAGTATAACAACAAGTCCTCAGAAACTTCAGTAGATGTAGAAATAGCAGCAGTTTCAATAGCATCTTTCCAAAGTTGATCTGCCTTCAAAATTGACAAAGCCTTAGTCCACTTCTTATTCTTACGGTATAAGTGTGCAGCAATTTGTCTGAAGAAAATCAATTCATGCTTTTCTAATCTGTAAGCTAAATCAATAGAATCAAACTTATCATATGAATCAACAGTAGTTCTTAAAGTTCCATAATCTTCTTCTTCAATCAATAAATCATGGTAAGCAGCATTAACAACTGAGTTGTTCTTCTCTAAAACGCTGATTAGGAATGGCTTGATCAATGGTAAGTTATCTGATTTTTGGAAGATTCTAACGGTTCTTGGAATATCCAATCTAGGAGTCAAAACAGTCAATAAATCAGTGATCAAAGATGGATGAACTTGTGCATAGAAATTAATGGCCTTGTAGTAAATTTCCAAGTTTGAAACTTTAACAATGATCTCTTTGAATGAAGAATGGTCGAAACTGGAAGCTGACTTATCAATCATTGTTAAAGCAGCATTGTCCCATTCATCATAATGAGCATATAAGAAAATTAATTCAGGCCATAAATGAGCATTTTCACATGCTCTAATGACCTTTGGAATGTTGATTCTTGACCAGAATAATTTCAAATGTTCCAAAGTCTTGGATGGGTTGTACTTGGTGTATAAAACAGCCAATTCAGTAAACATACCCATGTGTGCTCTTTCCAAGCCTAAACCAGCTTCAAATAATGAAATCAATTCATTGAAGTAACCTTCAGCTTCGTACTCAGCAACTAATTCATCTAATTCTTCAGCATGGATAATCAAGTTCAAACCACAAATTTGAGCTAAACGGAATTCTTTGTGCTCCAAACAAGCATTGTTGACCTGCTTCCAAACCTTGACGTTACTAGCCTTTCTAGCACATTCAACAGCAGATTGGTAATCATCCAAGAAAACTAAAGTACTAGCTAACTTGGAGTGGTTTGAAACGGAGGAGTATAATAGCTTGGCAGCCTTGTAATCCTTACGGTCATATAACTTGTCACCAATTTCGTTCAAGTCGGCAACGTTAGAACCACTCAAGAATTGTTCAATCTCGTTGTATTTGCCTAATTCAGCATATGAGACAATTAATTGACCATCAATCTTTGGTTCCTTCAAAGTCTTTCTGGCAACCAATAAATACTTGACTAATTCATCAAATTTACCAGCAGAGTCAGCAATATCAATAACGTTTTCGTAATTTGATGGATCATTGGCCTTGATGTAAGATTCAATGGCTTCTGGGATACGTAGACCGTTCAATTGAGCTTCACCCAATTGACTCCACAATTTAGGATCGTTGACCTTTTCAGCGTAAGCTTCACCTCTATCCAGTGTCATAATATCTTCAACTAAAACCTTCAAGGCATCAGAATGTAATTTGAACTTGTCATAGATTTCAAAGGCTTCTTCATGTAAACCATTTTGAGTACACAAGGCACCAATTTCGCTTGGATCATATTGATCTAACTTTTCAATATATGAAAGGACCTTTGTTGGCTCCACTCTGATAGCAGTTAAAATCAATAACCCTTGTAATGATGGATTTTCGTTGAATGGGGATGGCTCTAAGATGATCTTTTCTAACAATTCAATCAACTCAGAAGTCAAACCATTAGATAAGAAAGCTTGAACAGTTAAAGAAACATGCTCTGGATCAGTAGCTTCTGGAATGGCAGTACCAACAACTTGATCAACTAATTGTCTTCTATGAACATTTTCTTCACCTAATACCTTATTCCATAATGACAAATCTGATTTACTCAATAAGTATCTGGCTTGGTATTTGTACATAGAGTTTTCATTAGTGATTCTGATTAACTCATCATCATTTTGACCCTTTTCATAAGCAATATAAGCCAAGTATGGATCCCTCTTTTCACAATAATGACCAACTTCTAATGTGTCATATTGTGTGTTCTCCTTCAAGAACTTTTCAGGGTTGTTGTTGGAATCAATATAGATCTTAGCTAAAGTATTGAAGACAGCTTGTTCTTGGGAGCCAGAAGCTAAAGTAGCTTCCAAGAATGGTAAAAGTAACTTCAATCTATTTCTCTTTTCAACTTCAGCTGTCAACTCGGCAACTGGGACTTGTCCGATAACACTTTGAATCAAGTTTTGAATGACTCTTTCATCACAGTCAACATCTAATAAAGCAGCAACCACTTGTGAGGTCTTTGATGGGTTCACTTGTTGGACATAAACTTCAATGAATTTGAAAAATTGATGCTTGTAAAGATATAAGATCAAGTCATGGACAAAGTTGAAACGGTCACAAACAATAATCAATGGAAGTTGATCTTGTAAGTTAGCATCCTTCAAATAATTCTTAACCTTTTCTGGATCATATACACTGTTATCTTTAACAATACGTTCAATTTCCTTGTATTGTCCTAGTTTAGCAGCAGCCTGGATATATTTGAAGACGACATCTTTGTTGTCAGTCAAGTTGACAATGGAAGCCAAATAATAGTATAGACCTTCAAATGATTTGAAATCCTCAAATAATTGGATTAATTGATCTGAGCCCAATAATTCTGAATATTTGGTGGCAACTTGGATAACGATTTGTAAATTTTGAGCAATATTCTTATCCATTAGTTCCTTCAAGGCAACCATTGATTGTTCAACATTTAATTTACCAAAGTAGGCAACTAACCAATCAGCTGGGATAGCATTGGTGTTAATGATGACTCTTTTGATGTCTTTGATATCAGAATAATTTTCCAAAGCTCTTTGATATAGGCCAGCCTTTTCAGCTAATTGAGCAATAGTTGGTCTATCATAATGATGGAACATATCATTACCTAAAATAGCATCAGCAACTTGTGGGGCATGAAGTAAATTGATTTCCAACAATCTTGTTTGTAAATGTCCATGGTTTGGTGAATCATCCTTCAATGCATCTAATAAGAAAGAAGTACCTTGTTGGATAAAGTTTTGACTAAAAAAGATATCAGAAATCTTTTCAATTTCAATTTGACCACTAGTAGCTGGGGAGTTTAGTAAACTAGTAGCAAATTCAGCAGCCTTATCTGGATTTGATCTTAATAGAGTTGAGATCAAAACAACAAAGTTAGCTTGGTAACCAACTCTTTCACAATATGGAGCAATCTTTTCGAATTGACCTAATTCAGCCAATGATGAGATGACTTTGCCATGAGCAGTAGCCTTTAAATAAACAGCTAATGCTAATGTTGTATCGAATGGCTTAACAACATCACCTAATTGTTCAGAGCATGTCAACTTATCATCCTTCAACCATTTTTCAAACAGTGGTTTTCTATCTTGTTGTAAGACTGGTCTAGCCAATTCAAGTGTTTCAACTTCATTTAATTTTGTTCTATCCAATAAAATTGAGAAATATTGTAATAATGGAGAGATTGAACCTGGAGCAGCTTGAACATTCTTTAATTTTTGAATAGTTTGTGGAGTTCTTAATTGTTCAGATGAAGCAGCAACCTTGGCAGCATTAGCATAATCACCTTGATTTAATAAACTGTCAAATTGTTGTAAGAATAAGTTTTCAGCACCTGGTAAGCCACCTCTTGAGGCAAGAGCCAATGCCAATGGAATATTGGCTAATTTATTCAATATATATGGAATAATCTTATCCTTTGATATTTCAACAGATAATACTTGACCGTTTTTGTTGATACATATGATACCATTATGGTTGTCATAAGATGATGCTAAAAAGACAATTGAATCAGTAATTCTGTTGACAAATAGATTGGCACCAGTTTCCAAGTCGTATAAGTGAATGAAACCATATTTGGTCAATAGGTAAACAACACCATACTTTTGAGAAACTTGAACACTGATTGGGAAATCACTTGAAGCATCTGGAGGGAAAAATATATCAACAGTTTTTTTTTGAAATGGAGGATTGTTGGCATCATGGTCAATTTCAATGATGTGTAATTGACCACCAGTTTCAGTTCTATTACCACAAACAAAAACTTGAGTTGGAGCAGATGCACCTTCTAAAGTCAATTTACTAAATGAGGCAACATGACCGTCAATGGCTTGTGAAACGTTTCTTTCCTTTGAAAATAATTGGATTTTACCTGCAATACGACCATTTTCTTGGGTAATACCAACAGCAGCATACCAATTGTTACTTTCATTTGCGACAAAGTTGATAATTTGAGCATTGGCTAAGTTAGCATGTCTAACACTTAATCTTCTTGGACCGGTACTTGGTTGACCATCAAAGATATCCCAAACAAATAGAGAAGAGTTGGTGATTAAACCAATTTGTTCTTCATTAAGCCATTTCCAAAAGACAACAGGTTCATCCATGTTAAAAGATTTCAATTTTTCCTTTGTATCTAGGTTAAAGATTTGTAAAGTTGTACCATTAGCTCTTAATGAAATAATAAACTTTGAAGGATGTAAAATAGCATTATCAGCAGACATATTCTTTCTAACAACCTCGTTGTTGTTCTGTAAGTTAACAATGGCAACAGTATTGGCACCATTGTGTTGTTCTCTTACCACAACATAATGATCACTTTCTAAAGTTGTTGATCTAAACTCAAGAGATTGAGGATTTATACCTAAAGCGGTCAAATCTGTCAACTCTGTAAATTCAATTGGAATATCACTCATTCTTGTCTAGTAGTAAACGGTCAGTTGAACAAATAAATAAGGAGATGAGGTTGATATGAATTGAGTCTTTAAAAGTGTTGATTGAGTTGTTTGTTGTTGTTGTACTGCTGTCTCTAATTTAAGGAGGTGTTGTTGTCGAGATTTTGTTGTTGGCGGGATCTCCTTCGAGAAATCGAAAAAGGAGCAAATTTCGGGGCGGGTAAAATTGCGTGCGCGTACCAGGGCGGTTATTGATACCGATATCTTTCCAATTATTCTATTTAGTAGTTTATACATACTACATATCTATTAATCAGTTAAAGAGACCAACCAGGTTGAAGTCACCGTTGGCATCCTTGACACTGACACCATCTTCAGTAACAATTCCATCGATTAAGGAATGAGGAGTGACGTCGAATGAAGGGTTCCAGACATCGATACCAGGGGCTGCAACACCAACTTTGGCATTGACTGGATCACCGTTGATGTCCTTGATGACTTCATTTGTCAATGGGTCAATGGCACCACCACTGACATATTTCAATTCTAATGGTGGTCTTTGTTCAACAACTATATCATCACCATGCAAAGTGTTCAAGTCAATAGTGGTCTTTGGAGCGACAACCAAGAATTTGATGTTGAATTGACGACAAATCAATGCTAATTGATAAGTACCAATCTTGTTAGCAGTATCACCGTTTTTAACTATTCTATCAGCACCAACAACACAAGCCTTGATTGGAGCATTTGAGGTAGGATTTGAATTTTTGTTCAAGGTTGAAATCAAAGATGTAACCATGGAATCAGTAATCAAAGTAGATGGGATGTTTTCATAGACCAATTCATAGGCAGTTAATCTTGCACCTTGATTATAAGGTCTTGTTTCCAATGGATATGCACGAGACAATTTGATGGTATCATTAGAAGTCTTTGCCTTCTTTGCTGGAGGTTCATCTTCATCTTCATTTTGGGTTGGATTTGATTTTGATTTTGATTTGGAATCTGACCATAATGATCTAATGACACCTAAAGCAGTACCATAACCACTAGTAGCTAATGAACCAGTATTACAAATAGTCAAGATACTGAAATCACCTTGGAAACCTTCATTTGATAGATTTTGTAAGATCCAATCTTTACCATTTTCACCTAATTTGAAGTTATTTTTAAAATCATCATCTATTAAATCACAACCAAATTTATAAATTGAATTGAATAATTCATCAAATTGAATGGAATCTGAAGATCTGATGATGATGTTGTCTATTATTTCATTTATAGCATTTGATAAATTGACAGCAGTTGGTCTACTTGTTATTAAGTAATTTAATCTGTTGATCAATTGTGATTTAAAGTTTTTAATATCGTTCAAATCATAGAATGTTTGAGAGTTTTGGAATGTTGGGTTTTTCTTGAACATGTTCAACTCGATGATGACACTTAAAGCACCGACAATGGCGATTGCAGGAGCACCTCTGACTTGCATCTTCTTGATGACATCGTAGGCATCAGCAATTGTGTTTACGGTGATGTATTTTGTAGTGTAGGGCAGCAGCAGTTGGTCGAGGACTGAGAGGGTGAGAGCGTCTCTGTCAAATCTGATGGCTTCCAAGGACATGGTGCTTTTGTATGGAGTTAAATGACTGTTTGTAAGTTAATATGTTTTAAGCACGTTATACAATTTTATTAATTTTATTAATTTTTCAGATCCGCGATGACTTCAAATTAAATTTTTGCAGTGATTTTTTGATTTTTTTTTCTTTCCGTCTCAGTGACAAATTTATCTCTGCCATCCAAGTCAAAGCAGACAAAGCAGCAACGACAACGACACAATTGGGTGGTTGTTTTGAGAGCTAGCTAGATACATGTTTACCAATACTAGCTAGCCTACTCATAAACACAATAACACCATGCCATAACCCACAGCGACCGCCTCTGTTCCCCGGAACACCCCACGAGTCTCTCAGAACTGGGTGGTGTCCGGATGATTTGGCCTGACCTGCCTGGAAGTGTTGACATCACCAATGACTTCACCGCTGCTCTGAATCACTCAACAAAATTGGCAAAACCTGGGAATCATGTTTAAATTGTATAAATATACACCGACCTGTCCATTAAAACTCATCATAATATCTCTAGCTTAATAGTCCATGCTAACTCATCACTCAAAGCGAAATACCCACATACTTAGAATGATGTCTACCGTCGTAAAGTCCCCTTCACCAGCGCCATCGCCAGCAAGAGACCTGGCCTGCTCAACTCCAACCTCAGCATCCTTAACTACTTCAGCATCAGCATCAGCATCAGCATCAGCATCAGCATCCACATCACACAACCATGATGCTCACCATCACCATCACCACAATCATAGTCATAACAACCAGCATCTTTTCACATTATCAAGAGAATCCACTTTGAAGGACTTCTTACATGAAAATCAATCATACATAAACGCTTGCAATCCCGCCGTATTGGAATCAAATGGTAAGGGACAGGCGCCTCATACTCTACTTATAACGTGTTGCGATTCAAGATATTCTTCTTCAATATTCAACATACAACCTGGTGAAATATTCCATTATCAAAACGTGGCAAATATCATAAACAAGAATGATAATTCCATAGTGGCTACTTTAGAATTTGCCATTAATGTATTAAGAGTTAAAAAAGTTATACTTTGTGGTCATACAGATTGTGGTGGTGTTTGGAATTCTTTATCATTTAAGCAACTGTCTCAAGAGAATAGTCATTTATCTCAACATTTGGAACAAATTAATCTTGTTCGTGATAAACATTTGGAAGAATTAAATAAAATTGTTGATCTACATGAAAGATCAAAGAGATTAAGTGAATTCAACGTTTTAGAACAATTACATCATATGAAGGAAATCAAATGTGTTAAGGAAAAATTATCTTCAATGGAAATTGAAGTTTGGGGCCTCATTTATAACGTTGGCACAGGGAAAGTGGATGCTTTAGAGACATGATACTTGATTAATAAAAAAACACAACGAATGCTTAGACTAGATAGATATTAAGGGAAACCCCTCTAAAGTTAGAAAGGGCAAATAAACAGCTGGTTAATCTATACTTTAACATTGTAGTAAATATCTGTAATTATCATACTCAACTCGGTGCTTCGTTCAATCAATAAATAGCTGACTAGGTAGCTGTCGTCGATTACGCGCTTTTGAATTTTCAATTTTGTAAAAAGGGTATTAACCAAATAGCCCATAGTATACTATATCACAAATGATCAATCAAAGTCGACAGCCGAAACATATAAACAAAACACTGCTTCATGATTGGATACTGGACTACATATTAACAACCTCAAACCATTATAATGCCAATGATACCATCAACAACAAGAACATAAACAATAACGGTGGCAGACTCGTGAAGATAATCAAATTTTGTACATACAAGAATAATAACTTGTACTGCTCTGTATCAGATTCTAATCATTCAGTATTATCATTACTCTCATGGGATTGTATTTCTAAATTTGAAAGGAAACAAAGAGGAAGAATCACAATGTTGGCTAATAATAGAATTTGTATTATCAAGAGATTCAAGTTACAATGGTGTGAAATATCACAGATCAATGGATTGTTTGGGGTCAGTAGCGTCAGTTTAAGCTCAAGTAGTGCTAATAAACTTGGAGTTATACCCATATTGGTGATTGAAGAGTTAGAAATATTCGATGCTGATGATACAAAGGTCAATATGAGACTATATTCCCTCTATCATTCTACAAGATACCTAGATGAAATCGACGCTGTTTATAGCCAGCTGACTGACAAGAGAGTGTTTGACCTGGGAAGGCACCAGGAGCAGTTTCAGTGCTGAATATACACGTATAATACACGTTATATCTCACATAAATATATACAGCAGCTCTTCAATCAAATTGTTGTAATTTCCTCACGGTCAAATTCGTGAATTTGTAAATTTGTAAATTTGTTGTAATTTTCCCAATAATAAATTTTTGACCAATTGGGAAGAATTGGGAATTGGGAATCAAACTCACCCTCCTTGTCCTTTCAATGTCATTGCAAGCCAATCCTGGGCAGAGATCAAGACTGAGAGAAGTTCACATCCACACATCTAGACACATCATAGGTCCATCCAGCCCACACTCTTGCTCTCCCTTCCCTGACCCTCAGTTCACCCAATACTCCACTTTTTCAAATAACGAAGCACAGAGAAAGCAATAATACCATAGTCCATCAAAGAAATGGCTGATCACATCAATAATACCAACAATCCTGAAGCTGATAAACAAGCTGAAATACAAAATATCTTATCCACTTTACAACAACATCTACCAAAGCCTCCACTGAGAAATTTACCATTGGATTTTGAACTAAAAGATGCAGACCACCAACCATCCTCCTCCTCATCAGCATCATTGGGCAAACAACCTTCCACTGTAACATCACAAAGTCAATCAAATTCAACACCGGGAGTCACTCCACCATTGTCAAATTCAAAGAGAAGCAGAAGATCTAAGTTCTCCAAGGAGCAAGATGATATGATTGTGGATTTGAAAAAGAAGGGCAAATCCTGGGGAGAAATTGCAAGACTAACAGGTGTAAATAAGGATACTACTGCCAGAAATAGATATCAAGTATTGATTGGTCAACAGGGTCTTGCATCTACAGTATGGGGATATGAAGACTCAAAATCTTTACAAGGTCTTTTAGATGAGGGAGAAGCTGAAAAATGGAAATTCATATCAAGAGAAATGTATAAGTTAACTGGAAGACATTTCACTGATGTTCAATGTTGTGAAATGATTAGAGAACTGTTCTTTGAAAATCCAAAGGAGTTTGGTATTGATGAAAAGGCTCTCGAAGAAATCATCCAACAGAATGCTGGTAATGGTCCTAATTCCAAAGAATGAATATTCAAGTTATTTATATTATAGGTTTGTTAGTCTATTTTCAGTGATTTACAAGCCGCTGTACTGTTGAGTACTCATATTGTAGTAATTGGAATTCAGCACATACATGTTGATGGTTTATCCTTATTGAGCTATTACATAATTGTAGCTTGATGTGAATTCCAAACTTTTGGTGTGTCAAAGGTGAATAGTTACAAAGTCCTCTCCACATACCATAGATAGCATATACCAACACTGAAAAGTGTCTAAGAATGAACGAGTAAATCGTAAGTTTGAATGAATTACAGTCCTTCAATGGGAGACTTTAGTGTTTTTAAATGATTTTTATATTAAAAAAGCCAAAAATATTAAGTGGAAATTTTGGTTATTTTATAACAAATGAAAATGATAATTAAAATGTACAAGAAAAACCTTTTATAAAGTAGATTCTCTTCTTTTTTTTTTTAACAAATCCTCCTCTCCTCTCTCCATGATTCCTTTTTTTAAGTATAACAAAATTATTTATCGAATAACTTAAGCTTGGATTGAAGTTAAGATATCAGAATCACCGGCATCGATAATTGATAAAACACCAACTCTGAATAATTTACCACAAGCGGTACCTAATTCATTGTTACCACCTTGGAAGTAGTGGACAGTGGTCTTAGATAACATAGCGTAGTATTCCAATTCAGACTTTCTTAAGACTGGGGTGTTGGCAGCGATGATAACTAACTTAGCCTTACCTTGACGTAAAGACTTGACAACTGACTTGTAACCTAAGGTATATTTACCAGATTTGATAGTCAAAGCTAACTTTGAGTTAATGTTTTCTTGGTTGTTCTTTGGGGCCTGTATATGATGAGGATATAATATGTTAGTAAAGCTAATCTATGGGTTCATAAACTCTTTCGAGTTACTTTGAATCTTTTTCAATGAAACCTTCAACACTAGTCAATCTTATTGCCAATATATCTGTTTCCAGAACCGACAAGCTGATGTATGATATGAAGAAGGTTTATAGATTCATTTGAACAAGGATACTGACCATCTCTGCGTAATTTAATAGTTTTTAATGTATGTAACACTCCGGTCTAATACTGATGAAAGGTAAGTTAAACAAAGGTAGGAAAATTTTTTCAGCTCAAGATTTTGGTGATGTTTGCCAAAAAAAAAACTTAATTAGAGCCCTGAGTACGTTCACGTGCTATCTACTTAGGGCTTAGTGTTTTTTTCATAATTTTTATTTTTCGCAGTCACAACTATTGGTGTGCGGATGATAGAATTGGTGTGGGCGAGGGACTCAAAAAAATTGAAAATTACAACTCTTCGAACACAAGCTTAGGTATAATAGAGATAACACAGCAACAAAGGTATGTTTGACACGTATATACAGAGGATATTTAAATGATGATAATGATCAAAGGTGCAAATGAACCATGAAACATCCCACAAGCTCAGAGGCCAAAGAAATTCCAGTGATTGATTCCACGATGATTGTTTGTTCAACTAAACTCAGTTTAAATACAGAAAAGGTCAACGTGAAATAGAATATAATGAAACGACTCCATCGCACCATAATACCATAAGACAAGTCATGATTTTGATTAACATTTCAAGAAGAAAACAGCATCAAATGTTGAGTCGGGAGAAGTGAAGTTGACAGTGTATCAATCAGTTATTACAGTATCTTATTAATCAATGATCCGATTTCAAAAGCTATACTATACATCTGCACAGTTCATCCAATCAATCGATTTACAAACACATTCACACTAATTCCAATCTCTTCATCCTTTCTGCAACAGAAGAGATCATTGTCATCATTAAAAGTTGACTCGTTAATTCATGTTAAAAAATAAAGTCATCATTACTAACAAGTTTTACCTTATTTATTCTAGTCAAAATGAAGGTTGAAGTTGATTCATTCTCAGGTTCAAAGATCTACCCAGGTAGAGGTACCTTATTCGTCAGAGGTGACTCCAAGATTTTCAGATTCCAAAACTCCAAATCTGCTTCTTTATTCCATCAAAGAAAGAACCCAAGAAGAATCTCATGGACCGTTTTATTCAGACGTCACTACAAGAAGGGTATTACTGAAGAAGTCTCCAAGAAGCGTTCAAGAAAGTCTGTCAAGGCTCAAAGAGCTGTTGTCGGTGCTTCTTTAGAATTAATCAAAGAAAGACGTGCCCAAAAGCCAGAAGCTAGAAAGGCTCAAAGAGAAGCTGCTGCCAAGGCTGACAAAGAAAAGAAGAAGGCTGACAAGGCTGCTAGAAAGGCCAAATTAGCTGAAACTCAAGGTTCAAAGGTTTCCAAGCAACAAGCTAAGGGTGCTTTCCAAAAAGTTCACGCTACCTCCCGTTAAGAAGTAAAATCCTTTATAACTTGAAAATTAAAACTAAATTTTAGGTATGAATGTATATTTTTTAATTATTGTAAAACGACTGTTTATCCTTGGATATGTAGTAATTACATTTGGTCTAATGATTAATTAAGTAATCAAATGTCTTTAAGATTTATCAATGTTTTACATACATGTAAAAATTAAGTCAAAAAATAAATAAATTAAAGCGTCTATTAATGTCAAAGTTAATATCTATATGATGAAACCATGAATGAGCTGGTATTTATTGCAGATATTCATAGAAGCAAGCTAAGCATCCTTCTTTTCAAGCTCTTGCTTAGCCTTTTCTTGAATACGTTTAGTGTATCTCTTTGTATGACTTAGATTAAATGGTAATAGGATATTCATCAATATGATCCAAGCAAATAGAACACCAATATTTCTACCCATATGTCCCTTATAAGTATTCATAAAGACAACTTTCAACAATTCATTCCCATTCAACATTGGCATGGCATAACCATATCTATAAAATCTATTAGTTAATACCAATGGACTAAATAATGGGGAAACATTGATAACAAGAAAGAAAACAACCCAAAATCCAACAAATGGTCTATTTCTAGCAAAGATTTGTAATGCAACATTTTCATTAATACCACCTAATGCACTCATTGTTATGAAGACAAATGCCCATTCCACCAAGAAACCAGCTCTACCAAAAGTAGTATTAACAGGGACTTGGAATGCTAAAGTCATTAGACAATAAATTAATGACATAAAGAAATATGATAATTGAGATGCAATGATATGATAGGCTAAATATTGTTTTAATCTTAACTTTGAACGAATCAACTCATGAGTTGATGCAGCAAAATTGAATTGATGGAATGATAAAACCAAGACATAGATTAAACCTAATTGAACAGGACCAACCATTATTGCCTTTGGAGTTATACCAATATTTGTATAAGTGAATGTGAATGGAGTTGAAAATAACTTTGTATTATTACTTGTTAATAATGAAGATATCTTTGAATCTGATAATGATGACATCAAGCTTAATTGAACTTCTGAAGCTAATGAGATCCAAGATTTTTCAATAGTTAACATGATTGTTAATATATAAGAAGGAACAGCTTGAACATTTCTACCAGTTTCATAAAAGAATTCAATTTGATTGGTGAAATTATAAGATTGATCATTTGAAGATAATGCTTGATAATAATTGTATGTAACATTTGGAGAAACATAAATGGCACCCCAATATTTTTGATGATGAACTTGTCTTATTATTTCTTGTTTAATCGTATTGTTATTATGATTTAAAGCAGATTCAGTAAATTCAGTAATGTTTTTAATATCCCAATTTCCATAAGGTTTTAAAGCTGTTGAACTTATGAATTCATTCATTGCTTCACCAAGATATGGACTAATACCATCAACTGTTGAGTAATCATCAATTACAACCAAGAATTCCAAGTTTTTATAATATGCACTTCTGTTGTACATTGAACCCCAATAAATACTTAGGATACCAATAAAGATAAGGAATAAGAATGCATAAACTCTTCCAAATTCAGCAAGGACTTGCTTTATTGTTGCCTTTTTCCTTCTCAAGATTGAAGATGCAGAAGTTTGAGTCTTTTCTAAATCCAAGAGTTCAGGCTCAACCTCTCTTTCAGCGTCAGCGTCTTCGTCTTCGTCTCCTTCTTCCTTTTCAATGGTTTGAGACTCAAGTACGGAGTTTGAACTTGTATCCTGAGTGTTGTTAGCAGTTGTTGTAGTAGTAGTAGTAGTAGTGTTGGCAGGTCCGTCTAATGTTGTCAAAGTGTTCATTCTCTTTGCACGGGTCTGAAATTCCTCATCTTCCTCTTCCGGGAGAGTTTCATATGGGTCTTTGTTGCTATTGCTGTTTGTATTTGCAGAGACTCTGCTCTGTTTTCTTGATGTTGATGATACTCCTGTTGTTGTTCTTGTTACTGGTTGTGGCTGTTCGTTTGAAGCACCATCAGCCAACGAGTAGTCTGTCTTGATACCCAGGATGGAAGCAATTGGCTGTGTGATGTATGTTGAGGTTGCTGTTGATCTTCTTGTGAGTGGTCTTGAGATGTGGATGTCAGGCAGGTCGTCACCATTGACCATTTCGTGAAGCTGGTCGTTTGGATAATGAGAATGGGATTCATTATCAGCAGCATCACTGGCAGCAGCAGAAGCAGCACCGGTGGTTGACCGTCTGGATGGCTTCTGGAGAGGGTCCACCTCTGAGATGAGTCTCCTTCTGTTGGGAGCAGACATGCTGTGTTCGTTTGATGAAGTTGGTGATGGTTGTTGTTTGGTTCAAGTTCAAGTTCAAGTTCAAGTTCAGCGCTTTGATTTGTTTTCAATTTAATTTGTTTTTGTTTTTGTTCTGGTCGCCCCGTCCGTTGTTGCTCCTGGCACATTTCCTGTTAAGCGCTGTGGATACTCTGCTCTAACAAGACGATATCGAGATGATTTCAGGATATACCACACTGTATATATACACCATATATACACCACCTATACCACAAGCACACACTCCAACACACAAGCACCCAGACACCATCTTTCTCGCAACTCCGACCAGATCCTCGGATATTCGGATATACCACTCCCGAGACCCGAGCAGGACCGAAGTTGGAAAATGGCCAAAGTGATAAAACGACTTCTCAGTTACAACAGCCCTTCACCAAAACAACATCACCAACAACAGATTAACCGCCAAAGAGTCCATCTACACAAATGGCTGAACATGTCAACAGAATAGACACACAGCTGGACGACGACGACGACGACTCCTTGTCCTCCTCCCTCAGCTCGTTCGATGTCAATCCATATGACGGGGCTGAAGACCAAAGCAATAACAATAACAACAAGAATAACAACAACAAGAATAGAAATATCCACAGCAACAGGACCAGAGCAGCTCAAAATGGCGAAAGAAACGAAGCATACAACGATGGTATAGAATCATTGGATCCTGATATTCTCAGAGGTGCTGTCCTGGATGAGGGCCCACTGATGAACATTGCAAGAAGTCTGAGTGTAGCTGGCTCAAATGACGTTGAAAAATCTTTCAACCCTCAATCCTTTATTCCTGTGGCTTTGAAAGATGGAAATTCTGATGATGAAGAGGCAGGTGAGGATATTGAATCAGAGAATGTCGATGATGATGATGATGATGAGGATGTGGTTAATTCATATAGACTGAGAAGAAAATCAACATTGATGGAATCTGTAAAAAGAACTGCAACTTTTCAAAAATTAGAGAAATTCAGTTGGTGGGATACTGATTTTAAAAGACAAAGAATAAAAGTTTATTCAACCTTTTTAAAGAATTATATCTTATTATGTTTGGTTTTGGTTTGTGTCTTGGCTATTTATTGGGGTTCTTATTATAAAAGAGAAGATTATTATAAACATATGAAATTCTTAATCGTTATTGATGATCAAGAGGTGGATGGCATCACTCCAATCATTGGTCAATCCATTAATACAACTGCTCATTCATCAACTCTTGAAAAATATGGTAATTGGAACGTTTTTGATCATGATTCATTTGCCAAAATTGCTTTAAAACATAACAATAATACAAATTTACAAGAAGTTAATAGACAAGTTCATCATCAATTATATTGGGCTGCAATCTATGTCAAACCAAACATCACTTATGAATTATATCAAGCCATCATCAATAATGATACAACTGCATTAAACGTTTCAAAAGGTATGGTTGATGTCATTTATGAATCGGGTAGAGATATTTTAACAATGCAACAATATACTGTTAAATTCTTGCAAAGTTTTGAAAAATATTATTTTCAAGTTATTGCTTCAAATTATCAAACTTTATTAAATCAAATTTCTTCAAATAATGGATCTTCATATCTTGTTAATTCAATCCCATTTTTAACTCAACCTCCAACTTTTGATTATTTGGATAAAGTCCCAGCAACTAATTCAATGGTTATTGCTCCATTACAATTAGGTTTAACATATATTATTATCTTTGCATTCTTTCAATTCTTAATAACAATTAGAATTCAAATCTTTTTATCAACAAAGGTTAAAGGTTTGAAATATATTGCATTAAGAATGATTTCTTCTCATATATCATATTTGGTTATTTCATTAGCATATGTCGTTTTAAATTTAGCATTTAAAATTGAATATAATTCAACATTTGGTAATTCTGGTGCCCTAGTACTTTGGGGTATTGGTTATTTAACAATAACAAGTCTTGGTTTTATTAATGAATGTGTTGCATTGTTAATCTTTTGTTATTTTCCTCCATTGGTTGGTTTTTGGTTGGTATTATTAATGGTTTGCAATGTGGCTCCAACAACTTCTGCCATGGCTATAACAAATCATTTTTATAGATATGGTTATGCAATGCCTGTTCATTGTAGTTATGAATTAACAAAAGTTGTCTTTTTCAATATTTATAAAGGTGAAATGGGTAGAAATATTGGTATTTTGATTGCTTGGGTTATTATTGGAAATCTAAGTTTACCATTTGTATTGGTCCATGTTGCCAAGATTAGAGCCAGACAAGCTGCCAAGGCTGAAAATAAAGCTGTTGAAGCATCTGGATAGACACTTTACTGCACTATATTACATTCATTCATAGTTTTAGTTTATTTATTTTTAATTTATTCAATAGTTAGTCGTTTTATAACAGTTAATTTAAAGTCATTATCATTATAAAGAAGAGTACAGAGTAATGTTGTGATCTACAAACAGCTACAAGTATTTATATATATATATCAACGTCACTAAGAAAACTGAATTTAATAACTACTCGACTACTATGATTTAAGCTATTGATGAATTAAATTCTTCAATTTTATGTAATCTCATCTTTCTCGCCACTCTTTCTTCTAATTCCAATCTAAGTTTATCTTGAATCTTTCTCATATGACGTTTTGTTGATTTCAAATTGAATGGTAATAAGATATTCATTAATAAAATCCAAGCAATTAAGACACCAATATTTCTACCCATATTTCCCTTATAAGTGTTTAAAAATATGATTTTCATTAATTCATAACCTTGATACATTGGCATCATATAACCATATCTAAAGAATTTATTCATTACAGTCATTGGAGCATAAACTGGAGCCAAATTAATGACTTGGAAAAAGACAAGCCAATATCCAATATAAGGTCTATTATATGCAAATACTTGTAAAGCAGCATTTTCATTAATACCACCTAATGCACTCATCATAAGAAATATCAAACTCCATTGAACTAAGAATGAAGAATAACCAAAAGTATTATTTAATGGGATTTTGAATGCCAATGTCATTAAACAATAAACCAAAGATAATAAAAGATAAGATAATTGAGAAACAATTATATGATATAAAAGGTATTGCTTTGTATGTAATTTTGATCTAATCACTTCATGAAGAGCACTTGCAAAATTGAATTGATGATATGATAATACCAAGATATATAATAAACCTAATTGAATAGGAGCCAACATTATACTTTTGAATCTAGGACCCATATTTGTATATGTGAACCAAAATGGAGTTGATAAAAGAGATGAATTTTCATTAATAAGTTTTAATTTTGTATCATTTGAAAGTTTATTAATGATTTCAGTTTGTAATATAGATGCAATTGAAAAATAATATTTCTTTTCCACAGTTCTTAATATTGTTAATACATATGATGGAATAGCTTGTGGATTTCTACCAGTTTCATAAATGAATTCAATACCAGAGAATGTATAGTTTTCATCATTATTTATCAAGGCATTATAGTAATTTAATGTAAGATTTGGATAAATGTAAAGACCACCCCAATATTTTTGATGATGTATTTGTCTCATTAATTCTTGTCTTATTGAGTTATTGTTATGACTTTGAGCCAAATCTGTAAAACTTGTTAGATTTTGATTTTGAATGATATGATAATTCCCCATACCAGAGGATTCTTCAATTTGTAAAACAGATATCAAAGTTTCTGAAATTAACAGTGTATCAATTGCAGTAGTATTACTATTATTATTGTAGTAGTCGATAGTGTCTTGTGTATCAATAACGACCAAGAAGTTGAAGTTTTTATAATGAGACTTTCTATCAAATGTTGAACCCCAATAGATGGCCAAAGTACCAATAAAGAGACAAAACATTGTGAAATAAACCAAGCCAAACTTCTTGAGAATCATGATTGTAGAGGCAACATTAGGTGTTTCGTTAAGAGAGGAAGACGAGTAGTTTGTCTCTGATCTTGTCAAATGGGTATCATTATTATCATTATTATTATCATCATCATTAGTGATCTTTATGTCTGCTGAAGGCCTTACAACCACTCTTGAAATTACGGGTCTTTTCTCTTCAGCAATAGATGTGAGTGTACTACTTCTTGTCTGATTTCTCCTGGCAAATGGCAATGGCTCTGACTGTTCAATTGGCGAGGAAGGTGCACTTCTTCCCACCAGTGTGCCTATTTTCTTCAATGAGGGAACAATGTGGAGCTCTGGCAGCTGCTCCAGACCTGCGAAATCGTCAGAAGCAGTTTCGCTGGCCATCAAGTCTGCCTCGTTGACCAGCAGTGAGGATGCCCTCTTCCTCAGCTCTGCCATGGATCCACTTCAAAACAACTTGACTGCTCTCAACTTGGCTGGTTTTATTGGTTTTATTGGTTTTATTGGTTTTATTGTTATTTTAGGCTCACGGCTTATAATGAAAAATTTTAGGCTGGGAAGCGATTGATTTATATTGAAGATATTAATACTGGTTGACACTTTCACGGTTGTTGCTGGTGATGTGCTGAGTGGAGTCACGATGAGCATTGCAGAGGAGATGGTGTCGCTGGACAGTGGCGAGGAGGACACACACAACGAATTTGACCCAGTTTCATACCATCCAGATCAAGATCAGGATCAACTAGTTGAAGATCTCAGCGAGATGCGAAATGCTGATGAGCTGCCAGACGACGATGAAGTGCTCAGTGCTGAGCAGCTGTCCTCAGAGTACAACGAGGCCATCCAGGAGCTGAACCCCATTGTGATGCATGCCTCGATCCAGGACGAGGGACTGCTATTGTCGCTGAAAAGATCAATGTCCAGAATATTCACCATTAATCATAATAACAATGGTAATAATAGATTTCAAAGTTCTGATACTTTTGATTTACAACCTCCTAAACCATTGAAGAGAACAAATAGATTCATTGGGAAGAGAACATTCACATTCAAACAAATGATGAAATTCAATTTTTGGGATCAAGAATTTAAATCAGAAAGATTCAATATCTATTCAACATTTCTTAAGAATTATATCTTATTATGCTTCATATTGGTCATTGTATTATCAATTTATTGGGGATCTTATTATCAAAGAGAATCTCATTATAAGAATTTCAAATTTTTAGTCATTAATGATGATTATGCTTATAATATTGATGAATTAAGTATTACTCCAATTATTGGTAATTCAATCAAATATACTTGTGATTTAGAAAGTATCAAATACTATGGAGATTGGGATTATTATACTTCTGAATCATTCTATAATAAGAAGATAAATACTAGTGATATAGCTGCTACCAACAATATGAGCGCTACTACTATAGAAGAATTGATTTATAAAGAGATCCATTATCAACATTATTGGGCAGCTATCTATGTTAAATCAAACATCACATATCAACTATATCAAGCCATTATTAACAATGATTCAACTTTCAAATTCACAAATAATTTAGTTCAAGTATTTTATGAAACTGGAAGAGACCCATTATCAATTCCTCAATATATCATTCCATTCATTGAAATTTTTGAAAAGGCATTTATCAATCAATTGAAATCACAATATGTTAATTTGATCATAAATAATACTACTAACAGTTTATTTACAAATGAAGATAAATTAAATGCTATCCCATTCATAACCCAACCTGCCACATTCCAATATAATGATCATTTACCCATCACAAATACAGTTATAACTGCACCAATTCAATTAGGTTCTAGTTTTTTAATCATGTTCACATTCTTTCAATTCATAATGACATTACCCATTCAAGTATATCTTTCTGCTAAAGTGAGTAACATGAGATATATTTTGTTAAGAATCCTTATTGCACAAGTATCATATCTTGTCTTGTCATTGGCATATACGGTGCTTAACTTGTCGTTTAAGTTGGATTATACAGCGACATATGGACAATCTGGAGCACTGGTTCTCTGGGGAACAATCTACTTGACGTTATCCAGTATTGGAGGTTTCAATGAATGTGTTTCTTTACTATTGATGCGATACTATCCCAATGTCGTTGGTGGATGGCTGGCCATCTACTCGTCCCTGAACACAACACCGACAAACAGCCCCATGGCACTCACAAATAGACTCTATCGTTATGGATACGCCATGCCCGTGTACAACAGTGTTCAGTGCATCAAGGTGGTTTTCTTTGACTTGTACAGGGGCCATCTCTTCAAAAATTATTTGATCATGGCTGGGTGGTGTCTGCTGAGCAACCTGGCACTGCCCTTCATCATGGTCCATGTGTCCAAGCCAAGAAGAGTGAGGTCAAGTTGAATATATTGTAATACACGTGTGCCTGAACACTCCCATTGTCCACTATTTATTGTATTGGTATATTGGTATATCGGTATTATTGATTAATTACCCGAATAGGAAACTATCCATATCAGGACATTTTTAATTCTTTTTCTGCGTTTTGAGGTCGCTGCTGGGATTTCTCAGCGACAATAGGAGGAACTCAGGAACAAAGAGTTATGGCTAAGAAGGTGATGGGAAATACTCTGTGAGTTCCACTATCAACAGACTGGTGGTAATCTGTATATACTTCCATCTTCACTCAACCAGCTTGCAACAGTGTGCTGCCACGGTGCTAGAATCGCAGATCCTTTCTGGACTGGATACAGACTAGTGATTAGATTCTTTAAACGTGGGAAGCTTTGCAAACAACTTGATCCAATCAGGATTCAGAGGTCAAGGCTCAGAGAATGTTAACCAAATGAGTTCTCCAATTTAGTATTTACTACATTGAAAGGGTCAGACAGAGACCTCAGAGTGTACTCAAATATATGGACTATATAAACCCTTCAACTTATCCTTCTCATGATGATATCTCAATATTGCAGGAAGAATTCCAATCTCCAAGAAATTGATATAGAAATATCTAATACCAATGGTGTTCAAGATATCTAACTCATTGTCCATTGTGACATTGTTAATGGGACTGTTCTCAGATATTTCAGTCTTGGCTGTTCCTGCATTGCAGGTTGATACAAGTGATATTGACATTACTCAAATTTATAAATCAAATAACTATATCGCAACAACTGAAGAAATTACAAAAGATTTTTATACTCAATTGGTTCAAAACACTAAATTCACTGGTGTTAATTCAACAGATTGTGAAAGATGTATTAGAATGTTGGAAATTGGTCATAATTTAGCACTTTTAAGACCAGAATTAATTCCTGATGTCTTTACTAAATGGTGTATTGATACAGATCAAGCAACAACTGCTACTTGTAAGACTGATTATGGTAGAAATACTGTGGCTAATAGTACTTATGGTTCAAATTTTGCTAATATGCTTTATCTTATGGATCCATTGAGTTATGATGGACAACTTTATTGTTATTATTTAGGTGATGTTTGTGATATGCCAACAACACCAACTGTTGATTTAAGTGATAAATGGCCAACAAAGCAGGAAAAGCATAATTATGCTCCAACTCCAGGTAATGAAACTTATAACGTTTTACATTTAAGTGATTTCCATGTTGAATTAGATTATCAAATTGGAACTGAAGCTAATTGTTCAAAAAGTATGTGTTGTACACCTCATAGTGTTAATAAACATACTGATTTCCCAACAAATTATAATTGGACTGATGTTTTTGATGATGAACAAATAACTAATTTAAGTTATATTGGTGGGTTTTATGATGATGATGGGAATTATCATCTATCATCTTCAACAACAAATAGTACTACAGATATTGATGTTATCTTTAATTCATCAATTTGGGTTCCTGCTCAACCATTTGGTTATTATCTTTGTGATTCACCAGAAATTTTAATTAATTCATCATTAAAATCAGTAGCACAATATCAAAAGGAATTAGATTTGAATTTTGAATTTACAATTTTTACTGGTGATTTAGTTGATCATGATGAAGCTGCTTATTTACCATTAAATAAAGTATTAGAATCTGAAGAAGTTGTCTTTAGAGATATGAAACATACATTACAAGATATACCAGTTTATCCAGTTTTGGGTAATCATGATACTTATCCATATGCACAATTAGCACAAAGGAAATCTGGATTTAGTAATGAATTTGAATTTAATTCTGAATTAATGACTGATTTATGGGAAAATTATGGATGGATTAATTCAACAACTGCACAATATGCAAGAAAGCATTATACTGGGTTTGCAGTTACTACTAGTACAAATTTAAAAGTTATTTCATTGAATTCTAATGCTTATTATGGTAAGAATCTTTATTGTTATTGGAATGCTACTGATCCTGATCCATTTGGACAATTTGAATTTTTAATTGAAGAATTAGTAGCAAGTGAAGAAATTGATCAAAGAGTTTGGATTATTGCACATATTCCATTGATTGAAGAAGCATTACCATTACCAGCAGCTGTATTCGAACAAATTATAAAGAGATTTTCACCTTATACTATTGCTGGTATATTTTTTGGACATACACATCAAGATCAATTTAATATCTTGTATGAAGGTTCAGTAACTAATAAGACTGAAGAAAACATTGTTAATGTTGCATATATTTCACAAGCTGTCACTCCACAAACTGAAAACAATCCTTCATGGAGATATTATAATGTTGATAAGAAGACTCATTCTATTATGAATATCAATAATTATTATACTAAATTGAATGAAACATTTGTTAATGATAATGCAGAACCAATTTGGGATTTTGAATATTCAGCTAGAGAGGCATATGGAGAATATGTTGATTGGCCATCTACTTCACCATTAAATGGTACTTTTTGGCATTTAGTTGCACAACAGGTGAATCAATCCTCTGAAGTTGCACAAGTTTATAACAATTATAAGCGTAGATTGAGTCCTTATGTTTCTGATTGTATCAATACCAGGGATTGTGATGGTTCTTTCTGTTACTTGTCCTCCTTCACTTATGCTGATTACTTGGAGTGTCAATCAGCTTATGATGAAGCTGAAGATGACAGTTGAATATCTGTTTATAATATTAGTGATTTATCATCAATATCAATATTTGGAGTTTAAATTACAGCTCTGATAAAAAATGTACTATAAGCTTTATTCTTCTTTTACTGATCCTTTCTTTCCACTTCTTTCTCCGTTATTATTACAATTAATTACACTTCCTAGCTGAGTATGTATATAGCATAATCTATATATATATCACTTCTTATTCTTTATTATACAATCATACCGTCTATTGCAATCATGTTATCAAGTTGTTATCAAGCGGTCCATTAACTTACCCGTGAAATTTTTGAAATTCTGCCATTTTCAGATAATATTAAATTTGGCTATGGAATCAGATATCAGATATCAGATAGGGTGGACACTGGAGATGGGAAGTAGGTAGTGCAGAGGTAGAGGGTAGAGGCAATGGATGGTATATGGTATATTGTCAACAGAAGAAGCATATACACCCAGACACCACCGGTCCCTTGCGACTGCCGTGGAACTCAGCTCATCTCAGCTCATCTTTCTTGATTTCTTGATCTTCTGAACTGATTTGAATTTTGAAGTGGCAGTTTTGAGGACGGCCGAATGCGATTTTCTGCTAAACACTTTAATCCAGTTTGTATAAATAAGCAGACACATCCCATCAATTCTCAACATCAATTCTCAACATCAACACCATCAGCAACACCATCATCAACATCAACAACGCAAGCAATGCCTCTAGAATACTCAACATACGGTAAGGACAACGTCAAGTTCCTCAAGGTCAAGAAGGACCCCCTAAACCCTCTCAAACAGGAAGTCATCGAGGCAACTGTCCTTGTTCTATTAGAAGGTGACTTTGACGTCTCATACACTGAGGCTGATAACTCCCCAATCGTCCCAACTGACACAGTCAAGAACACCATCCTTCTATTGGCAAAGACACAAGAGGTTTGGCCTATCGAAAGATATGCTGCCAACTTGGCCCAACACTTTATCAAGAAGTACGCCCACGTCAGCGCTGTCACTGTCAAGGTGACTCAAGATAACTGGGTCAAATATGCTGTTGATGGTAAACTACATGATCATTCTTTTGTCAATCAAGGACCAGAAAAGAGAATCACAGACTTTTACCTAAAGAGATCTGGTGACTTCAAATTATCTTCTTCAATCAAAGATTTAACTGTTTTGAAATCAACAAATTCAATGTTTTATGGTTACAATGTTTGTGATAATACTACTTTAAAGCCAACAACTGATAGAATCTTATCCACTGATGTCGCTTCCACTTGGGTCTTTGACAACAAATCAATCGGTCCAATCTCAAACATTGAAAAATTGGCTGATCAAGGTGTCTTTGATAAAGTTTATCAAAATGCTAGATCAATCACTTTAAAATTATTCGCTACTGAAAAATCAGCTTCTGTTCAAGCAACAATGTACAACATGGCTACTGAAATCTTAAAGGTGGCTTCAATCGTTAAATCAGTCTCTTATGAATTACCAAATAAGCATTACTTTTTGTTTGATTTTGGTTGGAAAGGTTTAAAGAATGAAAATGAATTATTCTATCCTTCTCCTCATCCAAATGGTTTAATCAAATGTACTGTGGTTCGTGAAAATAAACCAAAGTTATAAATACAGTACTTTTTATAATTAGATCTCAATTTGTCCCTGCAACAACAACTTTCAGTCAATATAATTGATTTATATATGGCCCATATTACTTACTCTGTTAGATTTAAATATCGTTTCTTGCAGTTTGTTTATGTTTAATGTCACTCTCACTCTCTTTTTATCTTTGTCATAGCTTGTTTCCTTCCTTTCATTTGTCAATTATTATATACTTCAACTGTATGATATGAAATTGTAGTCTTACTAAACTCGTTGCAGGAAAGCTGATTACCATCGATATTAAGCTATGTACTAGACATTTCTTTAACGTTCATATACATAGTATATCTATATCAACATCCATTATACATGAGAATTAGCAGTTACTAGGTATCTATATATATATATATTGAGAGCCCCTGAATAGTCATTCTAGTCAAAGCCTTTTTGATTATTGTTATATGTACAAAGATCATCCATCAATTTTATATCATTCGTTAATCATTCATTATAAGAAGAAATTCCACCATCTCTTATTTCCTGTAGCACGGGTGCCAAATTTAGGATTCAAAGCAGCAGCAGAATTGACTTTATTGATTGTACTAGTAGTAGCATCACTCAATTTTTTAACACCAACTGAACTACTAGTCAACACTTTCTTACCAATATTAAACCCCCATCCGCGTAAAGTAGCAACAACTGTTGGTGTAATGGCAGCGGTGATAGGTAGTCTTATCACAATAAGTGACTTATGAATACCATATGCAATGGCAAATTGTGTCAATAAAGTTGGTGAAATCCAAGACGTATATGAGTTTGAATTTTCTTCAGGCGTGTTTTCATTCTTACTTTTATTCTTTTCTTTATCAACCTTCATCCCAAAAAATTCCTTAACATTGGCAATATATTCCTCTGTCTTCTCCTCACCAATAGATCTTACTGCAATGAAGCAAATTGGAAGATCAATGAATGAAATACCTAGATAAATACCTAAAGCTGAATATCCATATTCTTGAATTAAACCTTTGATTCCCTTCTTTGGCACTTCTTTGACAGCTTCCGTGGGTGTTGGTTTAGTGGAGTTGAGTCTCTTGAAAGATTGATTACGCAGAGATGTTCTTGCAAATGTTATTTGTCTCTGAAGTCCAAGTCTAGCTAAATACATTTTGATTTGAAATAGTGATCTTATGTTGAATTGAAAGCTTTCACTGTCTTTGCTAGTCTTTTCATCCTCAGTGGCAAAAAGATATCGGTCAATTTTAGAAAAAAAAAAAAAACTGAAATGCAAAAATAAGAAATCCTTAGTTCGATTCTTCAGAAATGAAGTTCATGCACATCCGAACACCCAGGTAACTGAATTCCTTCACTGCTTCACTGCTCAGCCTTTTCTTCACACTTCATACCGTTGAACTGTTCAACTACTTCTTTGAAATCTTGAATCTCAAGATCTTTCACAAATTTTACTCTTATTTGCTGTTCTTCTATTCTGCCATCCCAAGTTCAGCGACTAACCTTCCAAAAAGAATTTGATACAATCTCGTTATTCCCTATTCGGGAACGAACAATAGAAAGTGTTTGCATCTCGCACAGGCGAAAAGTTTACACTCAGACTCCTGAACCTCATCTCATCACCTGCTCTTTCCAGATTCGATTAATCTTCAGGCATGAGTACCGAACCATATCTCCATTGTGACAACCTCAAAAGGGAAATTAAGATCATCCCCATCCTTCACACACAGCATATGGAACCTTAGATTCAATATTCAGCGCTTCCATCACCCAAGAGTCCAGGGTTCACTGTGGAACATACTGCTTTAGTTATGGACAGCGGTTTAGCTTATTTCAGGCTCTGACAAGTCTTCAGTGCTCAGCTCTCTAAGTACCAATCTGGGTGAGCATCGTTCTATGTTTACGTTTGACACACTTTCATCTTTTTGGCTATGCTTTCAATGCTTTCATATATATATCGAGACACATCGCTCTCAGGCAGCTTCGAATTGGTTTCATCTTTTCAGTTAACACCAATTGATTACTGTTAGAGATCATCATGAAGTTAGAATCATTGATACTCTTCCTGTTCAGCACCGTCGCTGTGCTCGCCCAATCATCAGTCTATTCTACAATCTATAGAACCGTCTCCTCAGCTGTCTGTCTATCATGTGTTACATCCATTGCTTCGTCAACCCAGCCTGTTACAGTATACATCACTACTACGGCAACTGAACATACAACAATTATATCCACAGTCACAGCTATTACCACTGCTACTGAGACTGAGACTGATACTGAAGAAGTTCCTACAACCGTTCCAACAACAGTAACAGCTACTGTTATCACCACCATCCCAACTACTGTCCCAACTACTGTCCCAACTACTGTCACTGTCTCAGAAACTGTGTTCCAAAGCTTAACTAAGTCTGTTACCAACACAGATACAGTTACTTTATCAGTCACAACAACCGATGAAGAAACAACCACTGCTACTATTCTATCCTCAATCACAACAACAGATGAGGAAACGACCACTGCTACTGTTATATCATCAGTCACAACAACAGATGAGGAAACGACCACTGCTACTGTCATATCATCAATTACTGAATTGAAAACAACAACTGCTACAGACATCACTTCAACGACAGAGACTGACACTCAGACTACTACAGCATCCACCACCTTGATCTCATCTGTTACAGAGACTGATACTACTATCTTAACCACAGAGATTACTCAGACTTTAGTTCAGACGACATCTACCACTATCACTTCAATCGTCACCTCTATCTCATCAGGTCCAACTATCGTATCTACTTACTATTCCACAGTCACGACAGTTGTCCCAACCACCACGACAGCTACTACTACATTCATCACTACAGTTCCAACAACTATTGTCTCTACTTCTGTTACAACTGCAACTGCGTCAGTTACAGAGACTGATACTGAAACTACCACTGCTTCAACCACCATCATCTCTTCATATACTGCTACGTCCTTGGAGACATCTTCTGTCACCATCACTACTGTTGTTACCTCAGTATCATCTGGTTCAACTGTTTCTGTTACTGTTACCACCGAAGTTCCAACCACTGTCACAAATACATCTATTGTTTCAACGACAGAGACTGATTCAACCACAGAAACTGATTCAGTCACCATTGTTTCTTCTACCACCGAAACAGATTCGACCACTATTGTTTCTTCATACACTACGACATCTTTGGAAACAACTTCGGTTACAATCACTACTGTTGTTACTTCAGTATCATCTGGTTCAACTGTTTCCGTTACTGTCACTACTGAAGTTCCAACCACTGTCACAAATACATCCATTGTTTCAACAACAGAGACTGATACAGTTACCTATTCTACTACTGAGACAGATTCAATCACCGAAACAGACTCAGTCACCATTGTTTCTTCCACAACCGAAACAGATTCAACCACTATCGTTTCTTCATATACTACAACTGCCTTGGAAACAACTTCTACCACCATCACAACTGTTGTCACCTCAGTATCATCTGGTTCAACTGTTTCCGTTACTGTCACCACCGAAGTTCCAACAACTGTCACCGATACATCCATTGTTTCAATTACTGAGACTGATTCAACCACCATTGTGTCTTCTACCACTGAAACCGACTCGACCACTATTGTTTCTTCATACACTACGACATCTTTGGAAACAACTTCGGTTACAATCACTACTGTTGTTACTTCAGTATCATCTGGTTCAACTGTTTCCGTTACTGTCACTACTGAAGTTCCAACCACTGTGACCAACACATCAATTGTTTCAACTACTGAGACTGATACAGTTACTTATTCTACAACTGAGACTGATTCAACTACCATTGTTTCTTCAACCACCGAAACTGATTTAACCACTATCGTCTCTTCATACACTACAACTGCCTTGGAAACAACTTCTACCACAATCACTACTGTTGTCACCTCAGTATCATCTGGTTCAACTGTTTCCGTTACTGTCACTACCGAAGTTCCAACCACTGTGACCAACACATCAATTGTTTCGACTACAGAGACTGATACAGTTACCTATTCTACAACTGAGACTGATTCAACTACCATTGTTTCTTCAACCACCGAAACTGATTTAACCACTATCGTTTCTTCATACACTACAACTGCCTTGGAAACAACTTCTACCACAATCACTACTGTTGTCACCTCAATATCATCTGGTTCAACTGTTTCCGTTACTGTCACTACTGAAGTTCCAACCACTGTCACAAATACATCCATTGTTTCAACAACAGAGACTGATACAGTTACCTATTCTACTACTGAGACAGATTCAATCACCGAAACAGACTCAGTCACCATTGTTTCTTCCACAACCGAAACTGATTTAACCACTATCGTTTCTTCATACACTACAACTGCCTTGGAAACAACTTCTACCACAATCACTACTGTTGTTACCTCAGTATCATCTGGTTCAACTGTTTCCGTTACTGTCACTACCGAAGTTCCAACCACTGTGACCAACACATCAATTGTTTCGACTACAGAGACTGATACAGTTACCTATTCTACAACTGAAACTGATTCAACTACCATTGTTTCTTCAACCACCGAAACTGATTTAACCACTATCGTCTCTTCATACACTACAACTGCCTTGGAAACAACTTCTACCACAATCACTACTGTTGTCACCTCAATATCATCTGGTTCAACTGTTTCCGTTACTGTCACTGCCGAAGTTCCAACCACTGTTACAAATACATCAATCATTTCAACTACAGAGACTGATACTGTTACTTCTTCTACCACAGAAACTGACTCGATCACCATTGTTTCTTCATACACTACAACCTCCTTGGAAACAACTTCTACTACCATCACTACTGTTGTCACCTCAATATCATCTGGTTTAACTGTTTCCGTTACTGTCACCACTGAGGTTCCAACCACTGTCACAAATACATCAATTGTTTCAACTACTGAGACTGACACAATACTTGGTGCTACAACAGAAACTACTACTGATATCGAATTGACTACAGACTCTACCACTGTCGTTTCTTCATATACTACCACGTTAATTCAAGTAAGCTCTGACACGGTTACTTTGACCATCACTTCATTATCTTCTGGCTCTACCGTCACTTCAATTATCACCACTGAAGTTCCTACCACAATCATCAGTACTTCCATTGTGCCAACCACTATCACTGATTCTACAACTGATATAGTAACAGAGTCTACTACACTGATTTCGTCATTTACTGAGACATTTACTGAGGTTGTCACTTCAGTATCATCTGGTTCCACCATCATTTCTACTGTTACCACTGAAATTCCAACTACTGTCACAGATGTTTCATTGATATCATTGACTGAGACAGATACAGTTACCGCTTCAGCTACGGAAACAGTCACCCTTGCTTCTGCATACACAACTCTAGTAGCAGTCTATACTTCAGTTACTGAAACTTCCGTTGTGACTTCTACCTCATCAGGGTTAACTTTTACCTCCACGTTAACCGTACAAATACCAACAACATTGATCACTACTTCTGTTATCTCAACCACCCTCATTTCCACTGAGTTTGACTCAGTTTATCTAACTAGTTTAGCTACTGATTACTCAACAACTACTGGATTTGAGACCATCATCAGTGACGTTACAGAATATTCCACTGTTTCAAATGTTTTGACATCGACTTACATCAGCATCCTTTCAGTGCCAACAGAAACTGCCACGCTCACAGAGGTCTTGGAGTCTACTGTCGAATATGTTTCTACACTGGTTGAACCAACCACAATCACTCAATCCGCTACGTTGGTCGAATCAGTTATCTATAACAACGACTCCATCATTACTTCAACTGTTAGTCCGATCACTGTTACATCGTTAGTCACAAAAAGCCCTTCCTCCCCATCTACATCGAGCTCCATATCGTTCACCACATTAGCTGCACAAGAAACAAGCACCACAGCACTTCCTTCATCTAATGCAGCCTACTTTAATTCTGATTCAGCTGAAGTCACTACTACAGGAGGGACAGCTACTACATCCACTGATACTGGATCCATATCTTCTACTACACTTGTCCCAGAAGTCCAAACTGCATCAACTACCACATTATCAGCATCTCTATCATCTTCAAGTACCATAGTATCTATTGATGATCAGACCGCAAATGATGGTAGTCGTATTCAATTATTCAGCTATTCTGGATTAATTGGTTTATTCGTTCATATTTTATTATTCTAATCAAGACGCCTCAATATTACATGCCTCTTGAACTTTTCATTATACCCATATACTTCTTATGACACTCAGACGTCATTGCGTTTCATCATCTATATATATCTGCGACTCTAATACTCAATTATAATATATATAACCATGATAGTTAATATAGTATGATCTCGCTTACTTCCTTGTCTACGTCAATTAAAGCGAATTTTAAGCTAGCATTAATTCGGATTGAAATATCATCGACCAGTTTTAATATTGTCACATCATCAATATGAACTGCTTACTACTCATTATAGGTTGGTTTAATTAGGGAAGTACTACCTTCGAGTAGAAGCCAAATTATACGTTAAATTCTAGAATTAATACTATACAGCAAAAAAGTGAGCAAAACAAGGTGATTAGTTAGGCATCAAGTCCAACCAAATCACAATGTATATCTGAATTGAGGATTTTCTCTATCAGTTAAATCGGCAAACTCTTGGTTTTCAACAAACTTCTCACCATGCTCTTGAGCAAACTTATCCCTTCTCTTGTTGTCCAAGTAGTAGTCAGCGTATAAGAATAACAGAATGGCAACTGAGATACAGTAACAAACTAACATTGCAACTTTAGCTGAGTGATAACCTGGTGCATCGGAAGACTTATATGTTTGGGGACCAATCAAATTACCGGTACAATAACCAACCAAATATAAAGCATTTCCTGTAACTTTCTTTGTGTGGCCAGCAATATTTGAACTGTAAATGGATAGACAAGTAATCATACCCAATGGTGAAACATTGATGATATATAGACCAGCTAATTGGGCATGATTTGAGTCAGCAAAGGCAAGAAGGCAAACACCAATGATAGCAATTGTCAAAGCAGCGACACCGACAGGAATTCTGTGCTTGATCAAGCCAAAACTATATGAAACAGCTAACAAATTACAACCAACCCAGCCAACGGCGCCTAATGGCAAGTTCAATAACAATGATTGACGGGTGTCATAACCTAGATCACTGATCAAAATTGAAGAAAAATTTGCTAGAATAGTATTTTTGTTAGAAAATTTTGAAATTGTGATGCAATTATAATCAAAGATAACAGTAGTACTTACAAATCCCACCATTTGGAATTTCATCTGCAATACCAAATGCAAAAATCAACCAAACTCTATAATCCAAAAGACATTCTTTAAGTTGATACATTTTGAAGACACTTGAACCAAAACCTTGGTTATTCTTTCTGATTCTTTGAACAACTTGAAGTTTTTCAGTCTCATTCAAAAACCAAGCTTTGGCAGGTGAATCTGGAATGAAAAAGTAGAAGATTATACCAAGGAAAATAGTCATGGAACCGTAAACCAAGAAACACACTTTCCAAGCAGGTAAAGAGTAACTATCTTCATGAATCCAAAGCCCATAAGCGATAGCATAACCAAACATTGAGCCAAAAGATGTAGCACTAAACCAAATACAGGTTCTCAAAAACTGTTCCTTTTGAGTCCACCACATGGAAGTAAGAATGACCATCGTTGGTGTCACGATCGATTCTAAGCAACCTAATAATGTTCTAAGGGCTATGAAACCAGGATAAGTTGTGGCAGTAAAGTTGACCGTATTTACAATACCCCAGAGTATAATGAATATAGCACAAGTCTTAGCAGGTGGGTAGGTTTGGACTAGATATGAAGCAAAGAAGACGAAAAAGAGGTACCCAATATAAAAACTCGAACCACACCAAGAATACATCTGTTGGTTTTCACATGTTAGTAACTTTAATCTTGATGTTGATAACTCTCACGAGTTTTTATTCGTGTACTTACCTTTCCAACCATACCATAATATTTCTTCAACCCCATGATAGCACCAAAACTATTGGTAATCTTATCCATATATTGGACAGCATAGAGGAAAGAGATGAATGGCATCAAGTAAAAATCAATCTTTCTGACCAACTTTCTATCAGCAGCTTCATCAAATTCAATCTCTTTGGCCTTGTCTGCCAAAGCCATAGCATCATCAACTTTGTCAGAGATATGAATCTTACGGCCATTAGCAGAAAGAACATTGTATAGTGCATTTTCTTCAACATTACCAGACATAATTGATGTAATGTCAGGGAGTTTCACTTCCTTCTCTGAAACCAATGGGGCTGACTTCTCAATGTCATCGTTGGAGCTATTGCTTTCCATGATGATAATCTGATTTATGTTTTGATAATGTGGGAAAGCCAAACTTGTATGGATATTTTTATGGAGGAATTTAAGTGATATTTAAGTACTAGGCACGGTCTTTCAGAAGCGCTCACTAAAGTTCAGTTCATTTGATCCAACTACCAAATACCAGTCTCTATGTAATCTCAATTCTCCAGTCCCTATTGCAGATCTGATAACTGATAGCAGATAAGATCCAGAGATATCTTTCGCAATTTGCAAACAGTTATTGTGTTGTCAGTGGTCACTTGTCACTCTACTGTTTTGATAATTCGATACTCGTTATTCAAAGAAAAAACTTAGCGACTTTTTACTGATTTCAAAGGGCTACCCTGTCGACTAGCCGACTCTTCTCTGTGCTTTCACTGTATAACTGTACACGATGGCGGTGGTTTACATAGTAATATGCTATCAGTTATCAGTGTTTGATCAACCAAGAGAGGATTCGGAGAAGCTCTTTGCGAGCCCTAGGTTTGTGAAATGTGAAATGTGAAATGTGTCAGTGACGGTCTCGCAAAGGTGTCCCGATTCGGCGTATTTCCTGTTCTTCATTATTTCCTGTTCAAGCCATGTTTGCGAGACGCTGAGATGTCCCACGTCCCACCGATCCACCAAAGAAGTTGAACAGTTGAACAATGGATAATGATGGATAATCAAACTCGTCTTTGCGATGAGATAGTAGTCGCGTTTTTGTGTCGTTGACTCGTTGTGTCTGCTTGCCTGCTTGCCTGCTCCACTCGCATCTTTGACCGCTTACAGTAGTGGATCAGCTCTAAACTGCGAAGTCTGAAGGTCTTGCCAGGCCTATCCACTCAATCTGATATGATTTTATCTGGTGGATGCATCGCAATCCATTTGCTGATTGTGGTTGTGATTGCACTCGTGTGTAATGTCGAATGTTGATCAATTTGACATTGAGCTTTTAATCAGTACATCTTGTTTTATTTAAACTGAACACATAGTACAAGTAACCCAAAGACCCAAGAGTTGATGACATTAGAATACTTATTTAGCCTCATCTTTTGAATCATGTCAACCAATCCTAAAACCTATCTACCAGTACCAAACTACTTGAAACCATATTGGCTTTCTCTTCAAGATGATGATCCATTTTCAACCCATCAGCATTCCAAGGATATTCCAACAAGAACTGATATCTTGATCATTGGTTCAGGTTATGCTGGTTCTTCAACTGCCTATCATTTGTTGAAGAATGATCCTAATCTGGATGTCACTCTTTTTGAAGCTAGAACCATATGTTCTGGTGCTACTGGACGTAATGGTGGTCATTTAAAACCATATTGCCATAGAATGTATTCTGAATATGAAGCTGACCATGGTCCATTTGTTGCAGCACAAGTTGTCAATTCTGAGGTGGAACATTTATATGCCATCAAGAATCTAATTGAACAAGAAAAGATTGAATGCGATTTTGTTTTGACAAGATCCTGTGACGTTTATAGAGATGAACAAAGGGTGAAGAATGACCTTATTGCTTATAAGAAGGTTTTAGCAAACCCATACATCAAGCAAGAGATCAAGGATAGTATACAATTTGTCTTTGGTGAAGAGGCTAAAATTTTATCAAAAGTACCATCTGCTAAGGTTTGTGTTTCCTATCCAGCTGCTCATGTTTGGCCATGGAAATTGATGACAGGTTTATTGAAGATTTGTGTGAAGAAAGGTCTTAAATTATATGCAAACAACCCAGTTACAAAAGTAACAAAAGATGAAACCACTGGTGATTTCATTGTTCAATCTTCTAAAGGCACTACTATTGCTAAAAAGGTGATCTTTTGTACTAATGGTTACACAAAGGCTTTATTGGAACCATTCAAAGATGCAATCATTCCTGTCAAGGGTGCAATTACCCATATTAAGCCAGCAGATGATGAATCCAAACCAATCCCACAATTACCAAATACATATGGGTTATTCTCTCGTGTTGGATTGAATAGTGACTATTTAATTAATCGTGCCGATGGTGGAGTTGTCGTTGGTGGAGGAAGTGATTTACTGATCAAGCCTAATGGCGATTATTCTGAGATTTATGATAATTATGATGATTCCTATTTACCAAAGGCAGCATTTGACAACTTACAGGGTTATATGCAAAAGACTTATAGTACTTGGAAAGATTTCAAGACCGTCAATGATTATACTTGGTGTGGTATTCTTGGTTTCACCAAAGATAAATTTCCATATGTAGGTGAGCTGGACTTTTTAAGCTTGAAGAATGCATATATTGTTGCTGGTTTTCATGGTCATGGTATGCCAAGAGTATATTTAAGTGGTAAAGCTGTTGCCACTTGTGTCTTGACTGGTAAGTCTGTTCAACAAGTAGGAGGTATCCCAGAGTGTTTCTATGTTTCCGCCAAAAGATTGTCAAAGAAAGACCACGATTTTCAAGTTGAGATTGAGAATCATATTAAAAGTGATTCTTTTCAATCTAAATTATGAGCTGGATTGGACTGATCTCAAATTATAATTATATATGTGAGATATTATTAATGAATATATTATCGGAAGCTAGATGATTAACCAAAATTATAATAATAATAATTATAATGATAATAAAAATAATAATATATATGCAAATAAAAAACCCATTAAACACTTAAAAATAAGAAAGTAAAACCTCTATAGTACCATTCTGCTAAATCATCTCTTTTACCTTATTATAATGCCACACAATAAGCCATGCTAATAGCTAAATTTCATCCTAAAGGGGTCAGGGAAACAACATAGATCAAAAAAAAACCCTAGTGCACCGTAGTAATTTCTCTCCTTGATAATCCAACAAAGGCTTACAGACCTCTGTTAACAATAACTAAATAAGAAACTTGTCATAAAAACACAATTATTAACGGTCCTTAAGCAGTTTGTTTCTCTTTTCTCTTTTACGCATTCTTTCCACTTTCTTAGCGTGCATCTTAGCGGCCATTCTTTCAAATCTTTCCTTTTCTTCTTTCTGTTCTCTCTTGTCCTTAATAGCTTGTACTTGTTGCTTCTTTGCAGTGTCTTTCTCTTCCTTTAATTCTCGTATTTTCTCTTTGAATTGTTTATCTTTCAGCCTTTGTTCTTGCTTCTTAGCCCATGATGAAGCTATACCAATTCTTTTGACTCTAAATGCATCCTTTTTAATTTTCCAGTTCTTACCATTGACTCTATCACCTTCTGCTAACTTTTCTGTCTCTAGGACAGCAACTTGATCCTTGGCAGTCATATCTAATCCTAACGAAATGAGTTTTTGCTAACGAAATACCATAGTAAAGGGAAAACGCAGTAAAAATAAAATTTTTCCTACAGGATGATGTGGTGTCGGGATGTTTAGCCAAAATCAGCTTCAACAAAATCAGCCCAAGTTTGTCAAAGAGTCCACCAGATTGATACATTTTGCTCAACGAGTTAACCCATTCAGATCAAGCCACCAGTTCAAGATAGCATACAATGAAGCTTATTTCTATTGTATCGTTGGTTTGCCACCTGGCTCTGCTCTCAATTGGGCTGGCAGATTTTGCTCCAGAGATTCACAGCACTGTCTCGGAACACGCCTCTGACACCATAGTCTACTTTGACGACTCACCTATTGTTTTAGATTTGAACCAAAACAAACTATACAGATCTGACAATGATGGTGTTAGTTGGTCATTGGTGGAGAAACTGGAAAAGATACAGACAATCTATGTGGATTCTACCAAAAAGGACCGTGTCTTAGCATTCACTGCTGAAAAGACTCATTACGTGTCAAACGATCGTGGTCAGACTTGGAAATCATTCAAGGTTGATATCAACCCAAATCTTAATTATGAAGTCAACGTCAATAGAGTCGATCCAAACAAGATTTTGATTGCTTTCATCGAGTGTGGGGAATCTGGTTGTAAGAACGATGTCTTTATTACACTAGATGGTTTTGCTACTGATCCTTCAATTTTGATCAAAGATGTCTCTTATTGTACTTTTACAAAATCAAATGAAATATTCACTGAGGGAGATGATGACCGAATTTTATGTTTGAAGACTCAAAGGGATACCCATGGTTACATCAGACAAACCAACATTATTACTTCTAAAGATTTTTTTCAAAAGGATAATCAAGTCATCAATGACTCTACAGGTCTTTTGGCTTCAAGTTATGTTACAGATTTGCAAGTTGTCCAATCATTCGTTGTCGCTACTGTTCAGACTGATAGATATGGTCCAAATGATTCAAGTGCATCTTTATTTGTTTCAAAGAACGGTGTGACCTTCACAAAGGCTAACATCGAAGCTACAATTATCACTGATAGTTTTACATTCCTACCTTCAACGCCATCCTCATTGCACATAAGTGTGTGGGGATTTGCAGATGGAAAACAAATATCAGATATACTTTCTTCTGATAGTGATGGTCTCCAGTTCAAAAAATTATTGGAGAATGTGGAATCAAATTTCTTGGGCTTCCAAAACCTGGAAAAACTAGAAACAATTGAAGGTGTCTGGATTGCTAATATCATGGAAGGTTATGATACAAGAACTTTTGAACCATTGTCTAAATCGAAAATTACATTTGATGATGGCCGCACTTGGCAATATTTGAAGACTAGCGATTGTGATGCTACTGAAGAATGCAGCTTGAACTTGCTTGCTTTAGAAGAGAGACGTGGTGATGGCCAAGGCTCAACTGGTCCAACACCTGGAATTATATTAGCTGTTGGTAATACAGGCAAGTCATTGTCTAATGATATCTTGGAGATGCACACCTATTTGTCAAGAGATGGTGGGTTGAATTGGGCAAAGGTCTTGGAAGAACCTACTATTTTCTCATACGGTGATTTGGGTAACGTTATTGTCGCTGCTCCATATTCAAAGTCAACCATTGGTGGAGACCAAGCTTTGTTAACATCAAAGATATACTATTCATTGAACCAAGGCCAAGACTGGAAAGAATTTGAAATTGACACTCCCGTTTTTCCATTTCTTTTAACCACAACAATTGATAGCTCATCGACAAAATTCATTTTTGCAGGATTATCCAAATCAGAAGAAACTCATGTCAGTCAAACAATATATGCTTTGGATTTTGATAAAGCATTTGATAGAACCTGTGGTGACTCTGACTTTGAGACATGGTATGGGAGAACAAACGATGCTGGTGAGGGGCAGTGTATCTTTGGACATAAAGACATTTTCAAGAGAAGAAAGCAAGATGCTGACTGTTTTGTCGATAAGCTTTACGAAGATCTTAAAGTAGAGGAAGTCTCATGTGAGTGTACTGCTTATGATTATGAATGTCATTTTGGGTTTTTCAGAAACTCCAAAGGTGAATGTGTTCAAGATTACAATATCTTGTTTGGTCTTTGTCAACAGTTCCAAGAAGATGAGATCACATTAGAAACCACAAGAAAGATACCTGGTAATTTATGTAAAGGGGAACTTCCAACTGTGAAGGAGGTCGTGAACTGTAAAGATACTGCATTGTTTTCCAAGAAGATCAAAACAACTGAAGTTGCGTTTGAAGGTAGAATTTCAAACTACAGATTCCTAGATCAATCAGATTTGCATAGCTCTGATGAGACTTTAATAGTTAAGACTAGCAGAAATGAAATCTATATTTCGCATGATGCTGGTCAAACTTTCAAGAAATATCAAACAGATCATGAAGTTTATCAATTTTATCTAAACCCTTACTTTACAGATGACGTTTACTTGATTACCACGGATAATCGAATCCATGTTTCTAATGATAGAGGGGTCTCTTTCCAAGTCATTGCGGCTCCATCTGCTCTAAGCGTTTTTGGTTTACCTGCTCTTACTTTCAGCAAGGCTGTGAGAACTTCATTTATATTTTATGGAGACGAAAACTGCGAGTCTAAGTTTTCAAGCCAATGCAGATCAGTTGCATTTATCACGGTGAACGGTGGGAAGGATTGGAAAGCTATGACAAAAGACATTAGAACATGTGACTTTGTTGGTGCCAAATATACCTTGGATAGTGTTAACCAAGATTTAATCTATTGTCAGAAAATAGATATCAATGGTTATAGATTAGTATCGTCAGCTGACTTCTTTGAGACTGAAAAGATTGTGTTTGACAATATTGTTGGATTTGCCACCACTACACACTTTACTGTTGCCGCTATTGCTGAAGATGAAAGTTTGAAGGCTTATGTTACAGTTGATGGTGAAACTTTTGCTGAAGCTTTGTTCCCAAGCGATTTTGCTGTTAGTCACCAACAAGCATACACTATCTTAGGGTCTGAAACTGGAGGAATATTTTTGCACGTTACTACCAATGACAGAAAGGGCACCGAATATGGTTCAATTTTGAAATCAAACTCTAATGGTACTTCTTATGTCTTATCTCAAGAAAACGTCAACAGAGATATACGTGGATTTGTTGATTGGGAGAGAATTGAAGGTTTGGAAGGTATTTCAATTATTAATGTCGTCGCTAATGCGGATGAAGCTAAAACTGGGTCTTTGAAGAAGCTGAAGACTGAAATCACATTCAATGATGGTGCAGATTGGGATCTAATACCACCACCATCTTCTGATTCTGAAGGTCAAAAGTATAGCTGTATTGGTAAACCATTGTCCGAATGTTCTCTACATTTACATGGTTACACTGAAAGAAAAGACTACCGTGACTCGTTTTCCTCTGGTTCAGCTACTGGGTTATTATTGGCTGTTGGTAATGTTGGTGACTCTTTGTTAGCATTTGCTGACTGTTCCACATTCTTAACTCGTGATGGTGGTTCGACTTGGAAAGAGGTAAAGAAAGGCGCTCACCAATGGGAATTTGGTGATAGAGGCTCGATCATTGTGTTAGTTGATGATGAGACTCTCTCTAACAAAATTACTTACTCATTGGATGAGGGTACCTCTTGGAAAGAATACCAATTCACAGAAGATTTGGTTAAGGTAGACGACATAGTTACTGTTCCATCTGATACATCCAAGAGATTCTTGTTGTTAGCGAAATCACAATCCTTTAAGGGTGAGGAAACTAGAACATTCTCAATTAACTTTGAAGATGTCTTCTCCAGACAATGTGTTTTGGATTTGGATCTTCCAGAAGAGGATGATTTCGAATACTGGTCTCCTAAGCATCCTTTCAGCTCTTCAAGTTGTCTATTTGGTCACGAAGCTAAATATTTGAGAAGACTCGATGGTCGTACAGATTGTTTTGTTGGTGCTGCCCCATTAGGTAAAGCTTTCAAGATTGAAAGAAATTGTTCCTGTACTAGAAGAGACTATGAATGTGACTATAACTATGTCAAAGCTGCTGATGGTACATGTAAACTTGTTAAGGGACTTACTCCGCAAGATCACTCAGAGATTTGCAAGATTGATACTGTGTTTGAATATTATGAGCCAACAGGATATAGAAAGATCCCATTATCTACATGTGAAGGTGGACAAGAGTTTGATTCATGGAATCCAATTCCATGTCCAGGAAAAGAGACAGAATTCAAGAAGAAGCATGGTGGTAAGCTCAAGGGCTTTGGTTTGTTCTTGGTGATCTTTGTTCCTATTTCGGTATTCTTATTTGCCACCTGGTTTGTTTATGATAGAGGTATTCGTCGTAACGGTGGATTTGCAAGATTTGGAGAGATTAGATTGGGAGAAGATGATGATTTGATTGAAAATAATAACACTGATAAAGTTGTAAACTTCATAATAAGAGGTGGTGTAACCGTGGTTGCAGCTGTTATTGCCACTGCAAAGATGTTAAAGATGTTTGATAATGCCTTAATTCAAAGAGTCAAGGGTCTATTTTCTAGAAACACCAGATATTCTCGCAGAGGCGCAGGTTATACGTCAGTCAGGGAAGGAGATTTCACTGATCGTGAAGACGATATACTAGGGGATGTTTTGCATGATGATGATTATGACATTGATGATGGCGATGACGTATTGGAAAACCCATCTGATACTGGTACGTTGGATGAGACTGAAGGTGACTACACAGACGATCGCCTTTAGAAGCTTATAGTAGCTTTACACTAAAATATTCATAACAGGTGACAATAATGTTGCTTGGTTTATGAAATATACATATCTATTTGACTAGGAACTATAGTACCATTGATACGTGAATGAGATCTATCATTATAAGAAATGCGTAGTAAGGTTTACTATCGAAGTCGTCTTCAGTCTTCGACAGTAAGATTTGCCCGCGAAATCTGCCATCGATCGACCGGAAAAGTTTGTTTATTTTTTTTTAGTTGCCACTTCATCTTCCTGTCAGGCAAAAAGCATATTGAACAAACTTATAATACTACCAACTCATTCTTTACAAACAAATACTTTTAACCATTTATTGACTGGATGAAAAATTAATATGGCACCAAATTTTGAAGATATCAAGACACATTTTCCTGCTGCTAGAATCAAAAAGCTGATGCAGTCAGATGAAGATATAGGGAAAGTCGCACAAGCAACTCCTGTGGTAGTAGGAAGGGCACTTGAGTATTTCCTAGCTTCGTTAGTAGATGCGGCAGCCATTGAAGCCAAGGAGGCTGGAACTAAAAGAGTATCTGCTCAGCATGTTAAGACCGCTATAGCGAAAAATGAAGACTTTGATTTTCTTGTTGATACTATTTGCAGAACTGATGAACAATGATGATGCTTCAAAACTTTTTGTTGATTGATAGGTAATTTTCTATTGAGTGTTGGATTTCCGTTATATTTGGCTGAAGGGTCTTTTTGTATTTTCAATTCAAATGATCATAGACTGTTGTTTTCTTTGCTTTTATTGTTGGTTGCAATGATTAGCTTATCTTGCATCGATGCTACTACATCGACAATTCTCTAACCCATGTTCCGACCAGTTCCAGCTTGCCATGAATCAGCCGATTTTATCTGCCGAATAAAGGTGTATACTGTATATTTATGGATATTAATGACCTTATGCTTAGTGAAAATATCGTAGCCTCTCGAGTAATCGCCAATTGGTAGGAGCAGAGTTCTTCGAAAGGTGTTTGGATGTATTTTTTAGAGTGATAAGCTCCAGCTGCGAAATGATTTGAGCTATGTTCATGAATCATGATGGACATCTTCAATCCAATCATTTATCGTCTTTTCAGGTGTGCTCTGAACTTTTACACTTTTATATGTCGTGATGGTGAAGAACCAGATTCCCTCAATCACTAAACAACCATTTACAAAGACTCGAAATGGGTGCTCAGAGTGTAAAAAGAGGAAGATCAAGTGCGACCAAACAAAGCCAAAATGTACTAACTGCTGCAAAAGGGAAGCAGAGTGTATTTACAAGACAACATTCAAGCTAGTTTCATACCACCCAACAAACAAATCAACATATAACAAGATCCCAAATGCCAGACTCGTCACTTTTGAAGTCAATTCTTGTACGGACCCTGTCCCAGCTACCAGCCCTGAGATTGAAGCTGCTCAACTGTCAACTCCGATATATGCAGCAAGCCCAGTTGATAATAGTAATGATTTCTTATATTCCACATATGCTAGATCTATGGAAAGTTTCCCTGCGCTTGATGAGCCAGGGGAATCTGAAATACTACAAATTTACGACGCTTTCTTGAATTGCACAAGTCACAACTTAACGATAAGAAGCAATGCAAATGATAACCCATGGATAACATTGGTATGGCCATTGGCCTTGAAGCATCCAGTTTTGATGAAAAGTTTGATGGCGTTAACGTTATTCCATCTCTCTGAAGATCACGTTAATACCAGAAATACAGCTAAACATTATATGAAGCAAGCAATCAAGCAACTGGCACAGCATTATTCAGACCAAGATGTATCAGATAACGTTTTGATGATCACCAGCTTAACCCTCTCTAAAGCTGAATCTTGGTGTGATAGCACATCAAGTGGCATAGCCCATTTGAGAGGTGCTAGGTCAAGGCTTTTGAAAATGATTAATGCCTACAAAGCTGGTGAGCATTTCCATGATCAAAAAGAAATGGAGCTATTCATATTCTCATATAGAACATTTCTTTATACTTGCAATATGGCGAGAACATGCAGTTTTTCATTAACAGACTGCCGAACTCCAGAAACCCCAGAACACATATATACTGATAATATCTTTGATAATGATGTCATCAAGGACATGGAACACAAGTCTCTCCTTTTCAATCCTATAGACCCTATAGTAGGTTGTTCTTCAAGTTTATTGATGCTTGTTGCCAGATCGGCGACGTATGTGATTCGACAAGTTCTATGTCAACAAAAATGCTCTTATTCAATCATTAAGACAGCATTGCAGTTAAAGGAAGCTCTCGAATCTTGGAAACCTGATATTGAATTCTTAGAGTTAAAAGAGACCGGAGATCCTCTTTGTGACAAAGCTTCCTGTCTCAAGATGTCTGACTGCTACAGGTATACAGCCCTCTTATATCTTCATCAGGGCGTACCAGATATGCCTTCAAAGAGCTGTAAATACTTTGTGAAAGAAATACTGCATTTGATAAAGTCTATACCCATTGAATCAAGCCTTCTTACTGCTAGTATACTACCAATGTTTTATGCTGCTTGCGAGTCTGAAGAAGAAAATGACCGCCAATGGATTGAAGAACGCTTCAAGTTCTTGGAAAGAAAAATGCATATTGGGTACCTTAGTAAAGTTCAACAAATAGTCAAGGAATGCTGGCGAAGAAAAGACTTGCTTAGAGCTCCAGTAACTTCCGATTGTGAGGCAGATTCAAATGCTGCTTATCAAGAAGGCAACATGAGAAGCATAGCACATTGGACATCTGTAATGGATGATTTTGGTTGGGAGGTCATGAGAGGCTAGAAGTGTTTGATTACTTGACCTGTATCGCGAGTCCTCCAGCCTGCAAACAAGTGATACTTGACATTATATATGTAAGTACTACAATCATGTTTTGAGTATGAATCCTAAAACGTCTGAACTCTGTAAATCATAATACATATCATTTGAGTTTATAAGTCATTGTGTTTATTATTAATGAGTGAAAAAATTATTAGAACGTAGAATGCAAAAAAGATCTAATTGGTGAACTTAAACTGGCTTACCACCAATAAATTCTGACCAACGACGGACTTCTGGTGGAATGCTGATAACACCTTCTTCTTTATTCAGCTTGGTATGGATTTTTTGTTTTAGTGCATCAGCAAACAACAAAGAAGTTTGAGGTTCATTGAATAATGGGATACCAAAATCAATAGCATTACGACGCATCACATAATCTTCATCCAATAAAGATTCAGCTCTAGCTCTAGCCAAGTTGAATACACCCTTGATGTCGTATTTGGCAAAGACTTCACGTAAAGCACGTTTGTCGCTCTTTGGGAACTCAATCACTTGTACTTCAGCACTCTTTGGTAAAAATTCCTTCAAGTATTCGGCAACCTTTGGTGAAGCAGTGTAGTATTTGTAACCAATTGGAGCAATAATTTGAGCAACTCTACCCAAGTATGGCTTTTCTAGATCACCACCAAATAATAAACCACTTGGTGGCAATGGAAGATGGAAGTTCATGGTAGATTGTAGGGCGGTCCAGTAAGCTTCAGTCAAATCTTTACCAAAAGAGGCAATTTCACCAGTTGAGGCCATTTCAACACCTAAGAATGGATCAGCACCAGCTAGACGAGTGAAAGAGAATTGAGGAACCTTTGTTGCAACATAGTCACGCTTGACATCCATCAAGTTGACTGGTGTGATGGTTTGACCTAAGAAAGCCTTAACAGCAACATCAACAAAATTGGTACCTAAAACCTTAGAAACAAATGGGAAAGATCTCGAAGCTCTAATGTTACATTCAATAACCTTCAATTCTGGGTAGTCTGGGTTTGATTCAACATCGTTCTTAATGATTTGCATATTGAATGGACCTGTAATCTTCCAAGCTTCAGCGACCTTATCAGCAATATCCTTCAATCTAGACATAACTTCTGGTGATAATTTTTGAGGTGGCAAGACTAAGGTAGCATCACCAGAGTGAATACCGGCATTTTCAACATGTTCAGAAACGGCATGGACTAAGACCTTACCATTGGCAGCAACTGCATCAATATCAATTTCTTGAGCACCTTCAATAAATTTAGAAATAACAACAGGGTGATCTGGAGAGACCTTGGCAGCGTTACCTAATTTATCAGCTAATTCGGTTTCATCTCTGATAACAGACATGGCAGCACCAGATAAAACATAAGATGGACGAACTAAAACTGGGAATCCAACCTTGTCAGCAAATTCTTTAGCAGCTTCAATTGATGACAATTCTTTCCAGGCTGGTTGATCGATTCCGATAGAATCCAAGATGGAGGAGAATTTATGACGATCTTCAGCCTTGTCGATATCTCTTGGATCGGTACCTAATACCTTGGCACCATTTTCTTGTAGTTTCAAGGCAATGTTTTGAGGTAATTGACCACCAACGGAAACAACAACACCCTTGGAGTGTTCTAACTCATAGATATCTAAAACTCTTTCGAAACTTAATTCTTCAAAGTATAATCTATCAACTTCATCAAAATCAGTAGAAACTGTTTCTGGATTGTAGTTGATCATAATGGTCTTTTTACCGTTAGCTCTCAAGGCTCTAGCGGTGGAAACAGCACACCAATCAAATTCGACTGATGAACCAATTCTGTAGACACCTGAACCTAAGACTAAGGTACCATACTCGTTGAATTCAACATCATTTTCAGTTGCATTGTAAGTGGTGTATAGATAATTGGTACTGGCAGGGAATTCAGCAGCTAAAGTATCAATCTTCTTAACAAATGGAATAATACCAAAGTTTTTTCTTCTAGCTCTAACTTCTAATTCTGTTGATCCAACAGCTAAAGCAATCTGGTTATCAGAGAACCCTAACTTCTTAGCTCTGGACATAACGTCTCTGTTGACACCAAACAATGAACCAATAGCTTCCAATTCTTTTTGAAGTTCAACAATGTTTTGTAACTTGTACAAAAACCATTTGTCAATTTTGGTTAAGTCATGAACCTTATCGACGGTGTAGTTTTCGTGTAACAAAGCTTGACCAACAGCTAACCATCTACGATCAGTTGGATTAGCTAAAGCATCATCTAAGTTTTCAAACTCACCACCTTGGAAACCAACAAATGATGGATCAATTTGACGAATAGCCTTTTGGAAACTTTCTTCAAAGTTTCTACCAATAGCCATAACTTCACCAACGGATTTCATTGATGAACCGATACCTCTGTTGACATGTTGGAATTTGGATAAATCCCATCTTGGAATCTTAGTAACCATATAATCTAAAGATGGTTCAAAGTTAGCAGAAGTGGTTTTGGTGACTGGGTTTGGCAATTCTGGTAAAGTGTAACCTAATGCAATCTTAGCAGCAGTATAGGCCAATGGATAACCTGTAGCCTTTGAAGCTAAAGCTGAAGATCTGGATAATCTTGCATTGACTTCAATAACACGGTAATCCAATCCATCTGGTTGCAAACAGTATTGAACATTACATTCACCAACGACACCCAAATGTCTAATAATCTTAATGGCAGCAGATCTCAACATGTGATATTCTTCATCTGACAAAGTTTGGGATGGAGCAACAACAATAGAATCACCAGTATGAATACCTAATGGATCAAAGTTTTCCATGTTACAAACGGTAATACAGTTACCAACACGATCTCTAACAACTTCATATTCAACTTCTTTCCAACCCTTTAATGATTTTTCGACTAAAATTTGTGGAGATAAAGTTAAAGATTGAGATGACAAATTCTTTAATTCTTCAGCATTGTTGGCAAAACCTGAACCTAGACCACCCAAGGCATAGGCAGATCTAACGATAATTGGATAACCAACTTCTTCAGCAGCAGCTAAGGCAGCATCGACAGTGTCGACGGCAATTGATTCTGCAATTGGAATGTTGATTTCCTTCAAAGCTTTAGCAAACAAGTCTCTATCTTCTGATGTTTCTAAAGTTTTGATTGGAGTACCTAAAACCTTGACGTTATATCTATCAAAGATACCCATTTTATCTAATTGAACACCAACATTCAAAGCAGTTTGACCACCAAAGGTCAACAAGATACCGTCTGGCTTTTCTCTTTCAATGATGTATGTGATATATTCAGCAGTAACTGGTAAATAGTAAATTTCATCAGCTAAGGCATGAGAAGTTTGGTTGGTAGCAATATTTGGGTTAATCAAGATGGCAGTTTTACCAGCTTCCTTCAAAGCCTTGATAGCTTGAGAACCTGAGTAATCGAATTCACCAGCTTGACCAATGGATAACCCACCAGAACCAATGACTAAAACTTTTGAGACATCAACCAATTGATGGGCGTTTTCATCAGTGAAGCCAGATAAGATACCAGCACCAGCATATGTAGCAGCCTTTTCAGTTGGAACACCGGCAGTGGCAGCAGTAGCAAGGGTACGATTCTGGAACTTTCTGTAAGATCTCAATCTTGATCCACCAACAACCATTGCTGGTCTTGCAATGAAGTTAGCACCAGTAGATCTGGTAATGGATCTCTTTGCAACGTTTAAAGCAGATTGTCTTAACATTCTGTGTGATTTTCTTCAATTCTTCGTAGTCTGATTTTAAAAATGGTATCTTCTTACTTCTTTCTTGAATTACTATCGAATTGAGTTATTCAAATTGACTTGTAATATGGATTTGTTAGTTATCAAATAAGAATTTTCAAACGAATAAGATAAGATAATCTAGCAGCTATTCGAGGGGGATTCTGAGGTGATAAATGAGTGAAACAGTCCGGTAGAAAGGGTGTGGTTCTATGTCAACTTTGAATAGACTTAGAACAGATCCAATTGGGAGGTGTGAAGAAGTATTCTAACAGAGAAAGAAATAAACCTTTTTCGAATATAGGGAGAGCAGGTATAAAACATGTTGACTCAACTCAATTTTGAAAAATTTTTGGTCGAGGAAGAGAAAAAAAAAGTGTCATCGGTTCGAGCAACACCGTCAAGGCCAGGATGGGCATGGCGTCGAGTTTTGGTGATGGGAGTGGTGGGTTTGATGGTATTGGGACATTGGCTACTGGCTGGGAAGGCTGTTCAGATTGTCTTGTTGCCTGTGGTCTTTCAACAGGGGAAAATGCTGCAAAATTGGCCCATCTTCGCGTCCACACCCAACGTAAGGCCTTATTTTCTTAGCAAGACTAGCTGACTCCTGATCACAGATTATACCGTGCTACAATTGATTATAAGGGAAATTGAACTTGGAGAGTTATAGCACTCATATCAGTAATCCAAAGTACAGACTATAATATATATATCTTGATCAGCTGGAAATGCCCAGTACTCCTAACCGTACCAAGGGGGATTGAAGATATATATCGAGCGAAAATTATTATTCAAAGCTGTACGGCTACACTTTATATCAGCATATCGTTGATTTGATGATTTAATGAACATGTTTAACTTCTAAAATGATAGTGGATCAGAAACCAATTGATAGTAAACCATAAAACAAGATAATGTAAGGAAAAACAAAGTTGAAGACTTCAAGTCAAAATAACATAAGATAAAATAAAATATAGAAAAGTGTGGTACAAGGGCATCCTAAGATGAAAGGATAAGAAGCAAAGGGGAGAAATGGGTTGATCATCATCATCATAGTAAATCATCATCAGCATCAACAATTGTGCTCTTGATCTTCAACAATAAAGTAGTTTTCCATTTGTCTAATTTGTTGAATTGATCATATTCATATAAAGAGTCAGCCAATTTCTGAGAATCACCTTCATTAACACAATCAAGTATATCATTCAATAATTTATATTCTCGTGTTGATTGAAATGATGAATCCAACGATAATGACTCTTGAAGATATTTTGATGCAGCAACTTTATCATCATTGGCAAAATGGCAAAGGACAATTTTGAAGAAATAATCTTTCAAACTCCATTTAGATAAAGAGCTACCAAGTGAATTCTTAACAACTTTCTTGTAGATTTCAACAGCATTCAAATAATCTTCATTCATGGCACTTAAATCAGCACATTTCAAGTATGATTTGTTGGCTAATGCCTGTGCACCATCACTTTCAAACCAATCACCAGCATCTTGATAAGATCTTAAAGCATTTGGCAAATCAATCAACTCCTCTTCATACAATTGACCTAAATCAAATTTAAAATTGGCAGCTCTGCGGAATTGACCTCTCAATGTGAAAAATTCTAGAGCTCTTTCTAAACATTTTGCTGCACTTGCAGGGTCTTCTTGTCTATAAGCTTTGAATGCATCAACTAAAGTATTAGCAGCTTCATCAGTAGATTGTGCCTTTATTTGAGCATTGGCAGCATTTTCAAATGCTTCACCAGCTTTTCTGCTCTGTTTTTGCATACGGTACATATTGGCAGCTTGGATATATAGTTCACCAGCTTCTTCATATTTAGATTGTGAACCGCTACCAAAGACACTGCTTAAGAAACCGCCACTTGAGTTCAATTTCTTCTCAGCCTATTGAATAAAGAAATTTGGTTTGTTAGTTGTGTAAATAGCAAAGACAAAGCCCCATCTGGAGGATCAGAAGTTTGTACATACACTACGAATAAGTGATTCAGGGTTCGACATTGTGTGAATGGGATGTGGAGTAAGTCTTTTGTGAGTGCCTTCCTAGCCAACTTGAGCTTATTGATTGATTGATTGTTAAAATCGGGCCTGCACAGAAAACCAAAAACCCGTGAAAAAATAAATAATTTACCCGGATATTCTGCCATCTTTTTTCTTTGTTTACATTTTGGAAAGACCATAAGCAAAACTACGTACTTTATCGTGTATCAAAGAGAGCAGCAAGAATAATGGAGCACCATATACGCTTCAAGAGATTGTCTGATGTTTTTCAGAAGGCTGTTGAAACTACAGCACAGGTGGTCACGGAAGAGAACATCGCCATTTGCTACCCAACACTAAATGATTCAGAAGAGGGAAAGAGAAAGATAGGCGTTATAAAGTCACAGTTGAATGATAGTCTGGCAGCCTCCTGTAAATCAGAGTTTCAACTTATCTGTGAGGAGAGAGACATTCAGAACAAGTTAAATCAGTTGGACGATATTATCTCAGAAGCACAAGAGAAGAAGAAGCTGGAAAATGGAGTCAATGACAATAACAATGACAAGAAAGAGGTTCCTTTGGATTTATTAACTTCACAAGAAATATTGACAAGTCATCTAATACCAATTAAAGAAAAGAAGCTTCAAGATTTTCAACTGCAATTGAATACTTTGAAAAGCGATAATAAAACACTTTTACAAGAACTACAGCAGCATAGAGATGAATCTTACCAGATCAAGGAGGAAATAGTTGAAAGATTGCAAACTATCAACAAGTTCACGGATCTTGATCGATATGAGAGTTTACAGCATAAGCTGAATAAACTATTAGAGATTGTTATTAATGAGGAAGGAAAGTTGTCAACAAGTAATGCCAATAACACCAAACATAATTTAGATGGTAATGTCAATATAACTACATAATTTTGAGATGCAATGGTCTTGCTCAAATATGGTACAGGTAACAGATCACAGATCAAAGTTTTATCGCATTATACTACTGAACCTGAATATTATATTCTCAAGTTTCACTCAAATTAAACAGTATCATCATCATCATCATTAAAATTTAACCACTCATTTATATCCATTTCTCCCGCAGCAAATCTCTTCGTGCTTTCAGCAATAACAATATGCTTTCTGTCCGATGTCTTGATGGCATATTGAACATCAAGTTTGCTCACATCTGGTGTTTTTACATCGATTTCTAATTCACTTGCATATGCCCTTTGGAGCTGTTTGTGAGCTTGTAAACCATGATTTGATTGAGATGAAGAAACGTTGTTGAAATTTTGCAAAGTATCCATTTTGTCACATGAAACGAAATCATCGTTAGGCTGGTATGTATCCTTTGTGAGCTCTCTAGCTCTTACAACTCTGGATTCTTCTGCCCTTTTGTCAAGGACAATATTGTCTGTTACTTCCATCTCAGCTGATGGTTGCAATAATCCCACTAAAGTTGTGTTCTTGTCAACGTGTCCAACTCTATTAGTTTTGGCAGGTGCATGTTTTTTGAAAATTTTAGTAACTGGTAAATAACTGTTACTATATGCCTGAACCTCTTCGAACGTTCTTTTTCTTGATCCTGTCTCGAAACTCTGCAAAACCTCTTTTGGTAATTGATAAGCGACGGTATGATCTGGTTTTTCTTGGATGTGTGTAGATACTTGCTTAGGTAATGTTTTTGATAAAGGAATATTTGGAGAAATCTGAGCTATGTTCACAATTGTATCTTCACGAGTCAATTTGAAAGAATGGGGGTTCCAAATTAGTTTTCCTTGTTCAAAGTATTTGTCTTTAATTCCGCTAATGACTCTTTCATCTGAACAGTGATTAATTTGAGGATCAATAGAACAAGAACTAATCCATTGATTAAATTGTTTCAAGTCAATTGGGATAAAATAGTTTGAAGCAATATTTTTATGATCCATACTTATAAGATGGTTGGAGTATTTAGTGAATGGTAGGCTTTTTGTTGATTTCAAGTCATGATCATAATAGGCATGTCTCAAATAAGCAGCCAAAGGACTCGAGCCTTTCTTAAAGGTGATATCAAACTGACCACAGCAGTTCACTTTTGTGTCTGGGTCAGCATAAGGACAAAGGGCTACTAATTTTGTGGATTGCACTTTGACATCATCAAAGGTAGCACTCCCCGTGACACCAATGATTGGATCTCTGGCAAGCATTGCATCTGCAAATACACCATGGCAAAGACCCAGATGGTGTCTATAGGCTGAATCACAAGTACCAAAGAATATTTTCTCTGGCTTTGGTTTGTTGATCTTCTTTTCGATATCGCAAAATGGACAAAGAAAGCACTTGAGTGCTGGTACCTCTGTATCATTAATATCACTGCTCTTCTTAACCTTTGCAGCGATCATGGACAGATTTTGGATGCCATATGACTTATGGCTTTCCTTGCTTGGATTGGATTCAATCAGAGGGAAAACAAGATTGGACTTTCTTTCGTAGTCATGTTGACTTGTAATACTCTTCAACTTTTCAACAGTATGAATACCATTGTTGATCTGATAAGTAGGTAATGAGACTTCGGTTAACGAGCGCTTGTCAAACTTTTCTCTGATCAATGCCAAAGTCATGAAGTAGTTGTAATGGCAGTCATCAAAGATGCTATTAGTGTTATTGGTTGAAGACATTATAGGATTAGTATGATTTAAGGAGTGATTGGATGCTAGCTTCTTCCAAATTGGCTTAATTTTAAATATAGATTATGAAGAAGGAAGAGATCTTAAAAAACCAGAAAATCTTGGACTCTTTTACACTCAAAATTCATATTTGTTTTATTTGTTCTCTAGCTAATATTTGGTAGCCAAACAGAAATTAGAACAATTTTGATTTCATCGTTTTGAGTCGTTCGAGTCTCAAAAAGACTCTACGAAGCAAGATATCTGGCAAGATTAGCGCGATAAGTGCCATTAATCATTGACCACTCTGCTCGAACTTGTCAGGCTCTTTTTGCTCTCTTTTTGGTCAACCACATCTTTGAAGATCATGTTGAAGCTCCAAGTTCGGGCGCTGAGATTGAGAATTACCGGATTTGGTTCTTCTCAGATTCAAAAAAAATCAAATCAAGATTGACAACTCGAAGAAAACAAGAGAACACTTCAGAGTATTGGTGTATTGGTCAATTAATTCTGTGAATTAGTACTTTAAACCCTCTTAGCTTCCTCGGGCTGCCCTCTTCAGTCCAACAAGACATCGAGAAACTATTATAAGGCAACTAGTAGGAAGTAATTAATTTTTCGAAAGTCTACGACGTGCATCCATCTCGCAAGTTCTAAATTAATGACACATATATGTTGATCTAGTGTTTATAATACTCTGAGTAATATATATGCTAATTGATATGCCTGATCAGTCAAAATAATGGAATATATATGATCATTACACAGCTTCTGAATTTTGCAGCGTTTGTACACTTTAATTTGTTGCGCATCAACCAGATAAGTAAGATCATCAAGTCAAGTCATCAGAGGTATACGTATGATAATATCTCAATTAAACAGCTACATGATACTTGTAATGATGTATGATATCTATAATAACTTTATTTAAATTGTGTTTTAAGAATTGGAGAGGGAGTTTGACCGTACTATGTTATAAATCTGTGTCCTGAGGAGCAGACGATTACAAGTTCTTGATCACTTGCTCAGTAAAGTGGGAGGTGGAAGCAGTACCCTTCAAATCACCAGTTCTATTTTCTTTACCAGAGGCAATGGTCTTTAAAACAGCCTTTTGGATTCTTTCACCGTAACTTTCTAAACCCATATGTTGCAACATCATGACTGAACTCAATAATAGGGCAGTTGGGTTGGCTAAAGACTTACCGGCAATATCTGGAGCAGTACCATGGACAGCTTCGAAAATTGAGACCTTGTCACCCATGTTACCAGATGGGGTTAAACCTAAACCACCGATAAGACCAGAGGCTAAATCTGACATGATATCACCGTACAAGTTTGGCATAACCATAACAACGTCTGAGTATTTTGATGGATCAGCAACTAACTTCAATGAAGTGTTATCGATTAATTCAAAGTCAACGGAAACTTCTGGGTATTCTTTAGCGATTTCCTTAGCAGTTTCAACAAACAAACCATCGGATAATTTCATAATGGTAGCCTTATGGACAACAAGGACTTTTGGTCTATTGATAGACTTGGCGTATTCAAAAGCGTATCTGATGACACGTTCAGAAGCTTCTCTTGTGATCAATTTAATGGATTGAACAACACCTGGAACAACAGTGTGTTCAATACCAGAGTATTCACCTTCAGTGTTTTCTCTGATAAGGACGGTATTAACGTCTTCGTAAGGAGTTGGGTAACCATCAATAGAGACAGCTGGTCTGACATTGGCAAATAAACCAAATGTCTTTCTCAAAGTCAAGTTCATAGATTTGTGACCTTTACCGATTGGAGTAGCTAAAGGACCTTTTAATGCGACTAAATTTTTGTTGATTGAATCAACAGCAGGCTTTGGAATGGTGGTTTGACCGTTGATTAAGGATGGAGTGACATCACAAAATTCCCATTCGATTGGAACGTTGGCAGCAGCGTAGATATCCTTGACAGCTTGTGAGATTTCTGGACCGACACCATCACCTTCAATGAAGGAGACAGTATATTTACCATTTGCATTTTTTTGACCATTGAATTTGGCTACTCTTGTGGAGTAAGCTCTCAAGGAGAGGGCAGAAGAGCGTTGTGTGAATCTTAACATTGTGAGTATATGATAGTAAGTAAGGCAGGGAAGTAGCTGTGATAAAGAAACAGGGGTCAATTGAGCTTGTCTGCTTTGGTTGGGTTCGAAGGAAATCTTAAGCTTTATAAACTCAGATTTTCAACTTTTTGATCATTTTCAACTTCCTGGACTTTTCCAAATCGGAACCGAAATCGATTTCAAAATAAGTCGGATCTCAAAGACAAGTATCACGTGCTCGCGTGGCCGGAATTACAAAAAAGGAAATAATAGGATTTGAGAAACAGTGAAAAACATATAACAGATGTATACTGGAAAGTCAAAAGGACATGTCACGTAGTACAATGTATGGAAAGATATATAATAAAAATTAAGTCAAGTAAAATCACAAAATAAAGTAAAGAAACATAAATCAGGCATTGTCAAGTAAATAGTTGGTGGCAGCTTCAAGATTCCACTTCTCTCTAGTTAAAGCGCTGAGTGCTTCTTGTCTGGTGAACCCCATTCCAGTCAATTCTTGAATTGCTAATGAACGTGGTGTGGTAGCAAGACGTTCGCTATTGGAAGATGGAGTTTGACCAATCGGAACAGGCTGAGGCGAAATGACCTTTGTTGCCTCTAATGCTCTCTGTGAATAGATGTCTTTGGTTACTGCTTGAGAACTCTGAGGTTGATTTCCAAAGCCAGCAAATATTTGTTCCCACTCTTCATTCTGGTCTTGAGCTGGAATTGTTTCATGTTGCTCAGTAGCAGCTGGTGTATGATCTTCAGCGCCATAAAAATTACTGCCATCTAACTGGTCACTAAAATCGCCTTGGTGATCAAATTCGTCATCGCTTCCATCGACGGCAGCAGTTTCTAATCCATCGAAATCATCAAACTCATGAGCCTCAGAATTTGAAAGTTGAGGAGCCTTTGTGACGACAGGACTTTCAAAATTGAAATCGCCACTTTCATTGTACTTAGAACTCTCAACGTTGGTTTTTGATGGCGACTCAAACGTTTCGTGGAATTCTTCAGCGTCAAGATCAGCATCGCTATCACTTTCAGCAACGTGTAACTCCTGGATTGGTGGGAACTCATCATCGATTGCCGTTGGTGCTTTGGTTTGGAAAGGATCAATAACTGAGGAACTCAGAGTTGCTGGTGCAGGGTCAACTTCTTTCGACACACTTTCGCTCAGTTTTGGGGCTTCAAAGGCACCAGGCATTGAAGATTCAATTATATCAGCTTGACTGGTAGTAGCAGTGCTTGGTCTGATTGTTAAATCACTCTCAGATTTATTGTTGTTATCAACAAACTCAAAAGATCCACCCACCGAGTCATTTTCGACAGAGTTATGAGCTGTCAAATCAGAGTGAAGGACATCGGCTGGTGCTGCTGGTGTTTCATCGATTTCCTCAATAGGAGCATCTTCATCTATATCACCGCGTACTGATTGCGGAGCATTGTTTTGGACGGACGATGTCACTGAATCAGGTCTTTCTGGGATAGTAATACCCCTGGTAGAATCAAATTGGTAGTCGTCAGAACCCCCAACAGAAGTGGCATGTTCAGTATTGGATCCAGCAACTGAACTGAACTCTGTATTATCTCTCTCACTTTCACTATGATATTGTGAACCAAGTGTAGCAGCTCCTAAGATACCTGCAACGGCGCCGGTAGTTACAGCAGCAACATTGGAAGATGAGTTATCATTCTCTGTATCAACTTCCTTTGACAATGGTTGCACTTCAGATTCAACGGTCTTAGAAGCATAACCTGAAGAGGCACCATCTATTTGCTTCATTGTGAAATCTTGGACTCTCTGAGCGTAATCGACTTGTTGTTGATGCAACTGCGCATTCAAGTCGTCAAATTGGTTCTTTCTGTCCTGTAAACTGCGGAATAGTTGCTCTAATTGTTGTTCTTGCATATCAACAAATGCCTTTCTTTTTTGTTGCTCTTCTAGTTTTTCTTGCAGTTCATTGTCGATGTAGCTGAACGATTGCTCTTTTTGATGATACTGTTCTTGACGATCACTTAATGCTCTCTCTTGTTCATCAATTTGGCTATTACGAGATTGAATTTCTAATTGTTTGGCCATCAAATTGTCGTGATGAGTCTCCAGCGCTTTAGTTGATGATAATAAGCTAGCGATTTGGTCTTTGATGGTTTGAATAGAAACCTCTGAGATGCCAACTTGCTTTTGGGAAACAGAAACCAGAGCCCTTGATTGCTTGACTTCATTCTTAATCTTCTCATATTGGTTATTCACTTCAATCTGTTCAGCATTCAAATTTCCCATGCGCTCCTTCAATGCTGAGTTCTCCTTTTGTGAAGATTCAAGCTCTGCTTGTAAACCTTGAAATTGTGCTTGAGCGCTGTTAAACTGAGCTTCAGCCAATGAAGCCTGCTTTCTAAGATCCTCTGTTTCATTCTTAGACTGAATTAATAAAGCTTCAACTTGTGAAGTTTGTTTTACTTCATTGTCATAGGCTGATCTCAACTCAACCAACTTATTCTTAATAGTATCTTTCAAGGCGGTGATTTTTGCTAGTTCTTTCTCAGCCTTCTCACGCTTGTCGTGAAGAATAGTAGTCTGGGTAGTTAATGAACCAATCTGATTTGAGAGATTTGCCATCTCCGTTGTTGCTTGTGATAGCTTGGAAGACACTTCTGGGTTCGAGTTATCAGCAAATAAATCAGTGGCATAAGATCTTGAAACTGGTGCCGCAATTGGAGCTGCTGCTGAAAATGTACTCTTCTGAATTACAGGAGCGATCTTATTTGAACCTGTTGGACTTTGGGCAAATCCTGTAGCTTGATTAGAAGCGAGAGGAGCTGGCTGTGAGATAGCTTTAGATCCAAAGTCATTTGAGGTCGCTTGCTTCTCTAAGATACCTTGACCAAATGATGAAGTTGGCACAAATTGTTTGGTTCCAGTTGGTGTATAAGAGACAGACGAGTTAGAAGGAGCTCTCTGTTGCTCTGTTGAATAGGCAGGGGCAGATGGACTTGCAACTGCTGAAAAACTATCGTTAAGGTCCAATAAATCATTCAATGATGATTTAGGTTTGGTAGCTCTTGAAGGAATCTGAGGGACTACCTTTGGCTGAGGAGGAGATTGTGGCTGGTTTTCTTCTTGCAATAAAGAATCAGGAACCACAGGTGGTAATTCAACACCAGCAATTTTCTTTTGAACAAGGAACATTGCAATAGAGAACTCCAGTTTGGAAAATTCACCAGTATTGTGGATATCAGCTAGATCCCAGATCTGGGCTAAAGTATCTGAAGGTAGCTTTGATGTCATTAAAAAGTTGGCGACTTCACCAGGACCTAGTACACCCTTCTTATCTTTATCTAAACCTTCGAATATGGTATCAAATTGACTTCTCTTTTGAGATGAGATTGTCCACTCATTTGAAGCATTATCAAATGAAGGTGTAAAGACAGGTGTAGCTGGTTGGTTGTTGAATGAGTTACCACTAGCATTAACAGCTAATGGACTACTGGCAGCATTGCCAGATGAGACTTGGGTCCAATAATTTTGTTGAATTGATGCAGGCAATTGTCTAATCGAGCCATTGATTGAACCTTGAATCAAAAACATGGCAATAATAAATTCATCTCTTGATAATTGACCTAAATTATTTCTATCAACTAATGACCAGATTTGACCTAAGACGTTTGTTGGAAGTTTAGCCTTCAAGAAGATATTTCTTGCTTGTTCACCAGTCATAGTACCTGTTGGAGAGTTTTTACTGAATAACTGACTAAATTTGGAGATATCATGGTTAGTCAAAGGAGGTAAAAGAGTTGATGTTAACTGTGGTTGAATTGCTTGAGGAGAGGCAGAGAATGTTCCTGTTTGAGTTTGTACAATAGGGGAAGCACTACCAGGACCTTGAAATTTTGGCAATGGACCCATGATATCAATCAAAGAGATATCTGCTTTGGCACCATTTTGCACATGGCCAATCAATCTCATCGCAATTGAGAACTCTGTTTGGTTCAAAAACCCTAAGTTTCTTTGATCTGCGATTTGCCATATTTCAGCCAAAGTGATTGGAGGTAAACCCGATCTTTCAAGTGTGGTCTTAGCAGCTTCACCAGTCACAATCCCGAGCTCTTCTGGGTCCAATGATTTAAACAGGGCCCCATAAGTCTTCTTTTCTTCCGGACTCAATGGAGTACGCAAGCTTGGAACGGCACTCATTGGGGAGTTATAAGCTTGTTGTTGTCTTGTGGATTGCCTCCCAGGAAGGGTGAAGCTGGCAATTTCGACAATTTCCCAAAAATATTTGATAGTCAACACCTGGACACCAGAATGTCAAATCCTCAGAGAAATCACCAAAATCACAATTTCCTTTGTTTACGTGTTATGTTGGGATGGGCAACCAGATACACAATGAGGGTTAGAAAGACGGTGTTGGTAGGCATGTGCATAGGCCTTGCGCTTTCGGCCTACTTGGGGTTTGCTGACATCAGCTTGAAGAACGACAAGTTGATTCATTTCCTGACATTCTTCACATTGACATTGATGTTCTATTGGACGTTTGAAACATCAAGTTTAAGAACTATAAGAAATATGACTTTCTTAATATGCACATTGTGTGGTGGTATCTGCTCAGAATTTTTGCAAAGTCTCCTTCCATATAGAAGTTTTGATGTTAACGATATAATTTGCAATCTGTTGGGTTCTTTGACCGCTCTTGGTCTATCCATATACTATCACAAGACTTTGATTGAAAAGAAAAGACAGCAGCGCTATCAACAACTAAGAAGCTCAATTCCTCCTGAAACTGAAGATGTCGATTTTGATATGGATATTGAGGCAGGATCTAGCAGACGTTCTAACGATTTGAGCCAATTCACAAGCAGGGAAGACATTGATGACATTCCTCTACAAAACGTCAAGCCTGAACCAATAGATGATTTGGAGGTTGAGTGATTGCTCAATGATCTTTGATCAACATTAAATGGAAATTCCTCTAACTTTATGGGATATGATGATAGAGCAATGATACTTATATATATGATTTAGGCTTAATCTCAAATAAGAGGAATAACATAACATATACACAATCAACATAATTTATATCTAGTTGGCGTACATGAGCTTAACCGTCTTCTAAACTTCATGACATAAAATCAAAATTCTAAACCGGATTGATAAACAGTTCTAAGCTATTACTTGTGTTTACCAAAGGTTGCATCATCAACGAAAAATGCTCTATAATGGTGGGTTGAACCAATTGAGCTAATCAGCTCGAAATCTTCAACTGAAAGTTTAAAATCAAATATATCTAGGGCTTCACTGGCCCTTTCAGGGTTTGAAGAAGTGGTCAAAGCAATAATATTCTGTTGAACCACCCACCTTAACAATATTTGAGCTTTACTCTTCTTGTATTTAATACTCAGCTCCTCCAAAGGTTTGACTAATGGTCCATCTGGGACTCTAAACAACGGAGAAAGTGGGCTGTAAGCCTCCAGTGAAATTCCATTTTTCTTACAATAATCTGTAATGCCAGGTGTTTGGTTATACAAATAAGCATGAAACTCATTCTGCAAAATAGCAGGTTTTATTTCACAAACCTTCAAAATTCTCTCAAAATGTTCTATATCAAAGTTTGATAAACCGATATTTCTAACCAAACCTTCCCTTTGAGCTCTTTCTAGACATTTCCAAGCTTCTTCCAATGTAACCCCATGAGATAAGTCTGTGTCAATAAATTGAGCATGGATCAAATACAAATCTAGGTATTCAGTCTCTAACTCGTCCAGAGCTGTCTTGATAGCTTGGTAAGGATCTTTGCTCTTTGCCTTGACTTTTGCAAATCCAATATCATACTTGTCAGTTAACCAAAGCTTGGATCTCTCAATGCCACTCTTACGAATACCTTCACCCACCTCAAGATGTGTCCCATACTTTTCAGCAGTATCGACATGTGTGAACCCAGCTTGGATAGCCTGGCAGATTGCATCCACCAGTATAGGGTCTATTCTCTTGGCCTCTTCTTCAGACAGCTGAGCCTTCTTCAATCTCCATTTAGAACCCGATCCAAAGCCAATAACTGGTATTTTATCTCCAGATGGAAGGGTTTGATACTCCATCTTGACTACTTTCAATTCCTTTACTTGTTCAGTCATCTTGCGGGGCTGGATGTCAAAAAGAGTTGTTTCAATGTGGGAATATTGACTCTATACCTTGGCACTAGTCAGTAGCTGGATAATTTTAAGCTCTACGTACTGATTCCTGAAGATGAATAGGGCCGTTACTTTATATTTTGACACTAACTATAATATAATATTTCGATCGAGTATTTTTTTTTTGGAGGCCTGCATTAATCTAGAAAATTATATATCAACTAGGGCGCGCCGGTATCTATAATTTATTGATTAATTATATTTAGTAATATTTGATATTCAATTTACAATTATAATAATAGTACTAGGGTACAATTTGATTGATGATTGGGTTGAATATACATATATCCACCCTATTTATCAGTGAGTTATAAACTATTGATAGTTGATATCAACATCAGATGTCGGCGTGTCATTTGATGAGTAGAAACTTGGCAGAGAGAAAATCCCTTGAAACAGGTAAGCGTCGTCAATCATGTAAGGACGGTTGTTATTCGCCAGTGAGTCCAAAAGCTGATCTATAGTTGGCTCTGTGCCTGGTAAGCCACTGGTTGTATTACCTCCAATCGTAGAAGATCCCATATCAGCATGTATGTCAGCAATGGGGATATTCACCCCAGGCAGAGAGGCTTGAGTGACTCAGTCACCATTCCCTAACGCTGCCACTCTGTCTGAACAAGTTGAGTCAAACCCATTCAACGATGCATTCTCTAGATTAGCATTTGTGACCAGCATTTTTTCAAAGAATTGTAGCTCCTTATCCAAAGTTTCCAGTTCAAACTGATCATTTGGATTCTTTTTATTATATATCAAGACTGTGATTTTGAATAAAAATTTGATGATGTGCAATAACACATTATAAGTGTTGTGATTATCAGATATGTTCAAACTGGAGTTTCGAGCCTTTCCAAAAAATGTCTGTATTGAGTCTCTCAGTAACTCAATGTCGCTCTTTGCAGTTTCAAGATGAGGATACTCAATAACATACGTGAAAATGCTTGAAAAGGATGAGAAGAAGAAGAATATTGAAAAGCTTAATGATAGTGCAGTTTGAAAATCCAATAGTTGGTTCAATTTCAACAGTTCCCTCGATGCAACCAAGCTTTTGTTCACCAACTGACTCTGCAATAGAATTTCTGGGTTTGAAGATCCTGAGCCGCTAATGTCTTGACCATCAATATTCAAAAGTGACCTTTCAAAAGATAATCTGTTGATCAGCATAGAATGAAGGTAATATAAGCTATGAAGTAAAAGAAGCACCTGTTCAGTCTCTTTGCCAAGATTGGGGTTCATCAATTTCAATATATGATAACCACCAGGTCTGCAAATTGAGGGAATCTCATAAAATATTCCATCCAAATCAGCATTTAACTCTTGAAGAATGGCTAAAACCTCAGAGTTGCTCATATGAGTGTTTGTGGCCGAAGTGCAAAACAATCTAGCATACATTTTTGAGGTGATCATTGTAAGCCTTGAACAGTAATATGAGATTGAGAGATCCATGGCTGATAAGCCAGATTCAATTAGTGGATCGATAAATGGTGAAACTGGCCCAGCATTTGATCTAATTGCCAAATTCATCATGTTGTTGACAGCAGTTTCAGGTATGCTTCTGCCATAAATTACTTCAATAAAATCTTGATTGGTGAAGCTCAGTACATCTTTTTCAGGTATTACCGGAGGTCTTCCAGACTTTAAACTAATATCATGATCAAGTAAAAAACAAATCCACCAGATTCTTTTTCTCCTTAGTTTTTCAGCAGATGATAAGCCGTTAAACGCCTCAAATCTGTGGATACCAATTTCTTGAGCATATCTAACAGCAAGTGAAAGTGGAACATAGTTCAAATGAGGAATGATAGCAGCTTCCGGGTGTGTTATCAAGACTAGCAGCGCTTGAACGGTTCTGATTCCTTCGCTGAATAGCGTTATTCTTTGATAGTAAAACATTGAGTTGGATATAAACTCTGTAGATAGAGCTCTCATTGCATTGTAGGATTCAGTCTCTCGATTTCCATCCAGCACATATAATTCTTGCGCCCTCATACTAGCTCCCATGGATACTATAATACTCAATATCAACATCTCAGAGCTCAAAAGTTTCTTTTTCCCATATTTAAAGTAAACTCTGAATAGCTTCGTGACTTCATCCTTGGTGATGATGAAGAAATTTAGTCTAAACTTTTGAAAATACAAGTCTAGCAAAGGCTCGACTTCAGTCATTGGTGGAATATCGACAGGCTCAGTCTTAATTACGTTTACCCATCTCTTCAGATTCTCAGAAAAGACCTGCTGAAGCATATCATAAAGTTTTATGGTCTTCTGAGGGATTGATGGATCATTTGTCTTTTCAGCAAGTCTCATCATTCCTTTGGGGTTCAAGAATGAAAGCGATGATTGAGACCCGTAGTATCTTCCAATGCCTGATCTTGTAATATTACCACTGCTATTACTCGTGCTGGAGTGAGGATTGTGGTTGTAATTGAACTTGGTGCTGTTTTCTATGTTGTTAATGTCTTTGAAGTTGATGGAATTAGTAATACCAGTATTATTGTTGCCATTATCTTTCGCAGAATGTGATAGTATAGGAACAGTTGGCCGCCAGTTATTCTCTTCAATGCCACTAGCTATACCATTAATTCCATCCAAGTTGATGTTATTAGGATGTATCAAATTACTAATGTTGGTGAGGGTTGATTGAGTTGGAGGTATGCGCTGCGAATCCAGCTTCTCCATTATGGCGGACATCATTCCCTCAAGTCTACTTAAGCGTTGATCCAAGGCACCAGAAGGATTGGCTGGTTCAAAAGATGTTGCGGTAGCTGTTTCTAATTCCTTGAAAACTCGATTGCTTCTCGTGGCCTCTGGTGTTGGTGATATTCTTCTCTTCTTGCTGTCAGCCTCAGAGTAACAACAAACCCTGCTGCCCTTGATACAATGTTGGCATGGATTTAGCCCATCACATTTGATCTTTCTTCCTCGACATATGTCACATGCCTGTGCAATACGTGTTCTCTTTTTGGGTACATTTGCCTTGGAAGGTCCAACAGCGTGATTGAACATTATGATTCTTGTTTGTTTATTTGGTTTAGAAGTAGTAAGTAGATCTCTTCGGGGAACTTGCTTAAATTTCACAGGTCCGAGAAAACGAAACTTTTTGACTTTTTGACTTTTTGACTCTTCAAGCTTTAAGCATAAATTTACTGTTTGATCTTTCCTCTTATGCTTTTGTGCTCTTTATGTTAGTCCTTGGTATATCAAATGTGTTTCTACATCGTCTTTTTTACTGGGAACTGGTCTCGATGATGATTTTATTTTTATGTACATGATTAAATAAAATCGATACTAATCTTCATCTTCGATTCTCAATCTCAATTTCGTGTTCAGATCATCCGGACTCATTTCAATGTGATATAAGCTCTGTGTGACATACATTGTTTATGCATCAGTGTTCTCTTTTCAAACCCACTAGATTTTCCGTTGTGTGCACTCAAGATTTCTTCAGCCAGTCTAACTGACATGTCATTACTTAATCTCTTGTGAGCACCTTCAACAATCCATAAAAAGGCCACTCTATAACGTTTTCTTTGTGTTAATGGTTCTGGAACAATCAAGTTTTTGGCACCTTTGGTCTTTACAGTCTTCAATCTCATCAATGGGGCCATTTTCTCCAAAATATTCTTTAAAACAACTTCTGGATCTTTTTGTAAAGTCAATTGAACAATATACATTGCCTTGGCAAATCTTCTAGCAGCTTCTTGCTTCTTTCCTCCTCTCATCAAAATATTTACACAACGTTTGATGACTTCATCTTCCTTTGGGGGAATTGGTATATCACTCAAAGAATCAACCTTGGCTTTTTGCTCTTCTGTGATATCCTTTGGTAGGTTGTAATAGTATTCCTTGAACTGATCAAAAGGAGTGATACCTCTTGTCACTATATGGGATTTCATTCTGTCGATATCTTCCAACCATTGTTCGGCTATTCTGTCTGCATTTTGCTCGACGAATCTGATGACTTCATGATCTTGATCTAAACTAGAAGATGATTGTGATGCTGTATTGATGTGTTCTGGTTGTGAAGGATTTTGGGAGGTGGTACTATTGAATCTGAAGGTATTTGAGTAAGTGATTTTTGCCATACTTGAGCCAGAAACTCTAGCAGGCACACTCGATAGTCTTCCAAAAGATTTCAACATTGATTAACTGAGGTCAAATATAGGAAATTCAACCTCCAACATGATAGAATCTACAATATTTTTCACTTTTTTCGTCAAGGAATCCAAAAACAAAATATTCAGTTACCCGCAGTTGAAGACACAATCAAAACCCGTTTCAGTTGACTTCAAGAGTGCCCAGCCAGTGGACCTGGCTGTTTGGTAACCGCCCACCAATGTGTAGCCAAGCTATGTCAATCCAAAGTTCCTGAAAAGTCAGCTCTCCAACTCAAGCTCGTCATCTTTCAGCACCAGCCGCTGGTCTTGGTAGGGTCACTGGCCTGCTTTTCCTGTCTTTCCTGTTTTTGCAGATTTCAAAAAAAACTGGGTTTGGCGTCTAAAAACAATTTGGCGTTTCCTATTGCAATTACAATTACAATCATCACCAGGATATCATAACCACAACGACCCTCAACCAAGACAGCGATGGCGGAACGAGAGGTTGACCGTATGTTCTTGACTTTATATGCTCTGGTGTTCACACCGCTGGTATCACGTTACTAACAAAGACATACACCTCAAATGTTCAACAGTCCAGCAAGATTTCAACCTGATACTGGAGTCCAAGACTTTGACAGATCGAAACTCGACTTGGGAGCAGCTACTGAAGCACTTACCGTCCCATATAGACTCCATCTTTCTTGATACATATTTGCTGAGTGATGAAGCAATTACAGAAACGCTGGTCAAAGACCCACTGAACCCGAGCCATGTTGAAACTTTGAAACAATTCAAGGAACGCTTAGTGAATTATCTGGCTATTAACTTCAAATCAGACCCTCCCTTCACACTTCTGAGACTCATAGAAATTTTGAACGATCCAATATCATATTATTCAACTCCTCAAAAGTTCTTGAGAGCGTTGGAAAACGTTATTCAGGTCACCTCTACAACGGCTGATTTCCCTGTTGCACCGACCTCGATTGATGTAATCACAGATACTAATGGAAATGGTAGTACAAATGGTATAGCTTTGGAAGCTCCAGGTGTGGTTATACCTGTCAGTTATGGTGGGGAGTCACAAACCATTCTACTGCATAAGATATCTTGGCTAACCCAAGATGAGATTAGAGAGATCACATCAGAAGATTATTTGGTGGATGAATATCCTATATACGAATCAAATGGCTATGATGAGTACTATGATGAAGATGAGAAACCTCTCACTGGATTTGATGATGACGATGATGGTCGTTCCCAGCACGATAATGACGCTCATGTTGAGGATGATACAAATAATCAATATGAGCAGGAAGCAGATAACAAGCTATCGGAACAATACACCATCGAGAACATCGAACAACAAAAGAAGAGAAAAGTTGATGCAACCCCGAATAATACTATGGAGAAGAAACATAAAGCAGATACTTCCTTCAATGATGAGAGCGACTCCAATGTCAGCGAGGAAGACGTATCAATGGCTAATGGAACTATTCTCATGGACCAGGATGATATTATTGATGATGCAAACGCCACTTCTACGCCCAAAGATGAGAAGTGCAATAATGACGGCCATAAGGAAAGTGATATGGACGATAATAATGATAATAATGATAACGATAATGACCACGACAGCAACAGCAACAGCAACAACAATTCAACTGTGATGAATACAGATATAAATACTAATACTAATGATAATGACACGTCTGCGATGGATATATCAATGAATAACAATGAGTTAATCAACGAAGAAACTACTGCTCATGATTACATCAATTCTTCGATATCCAATGGCACCGTTTTATCAGAGGAGGCTTTGGATCCCTTGATCAGCAAAGATCAAACTAACACTGACGAAGAACCTGCTAATACAACTTTGGAAGCTGATAAGATGGATATTGATTGATAAGCTCAAAAATCTTCAAACTTTTGCAATTTATTTATGATTAACATCTGTTCTTTTCGAAATAATCCTGTAAATACCACTTATTAGCTGGATAGCTTCAATTTGTGAGGGCGCACATAAATATTCGTTAAACCTACAACTTTATGGTTCATATAAATAGTTGTTTATTTCTTTAATTATATTCTAACTCGTTTGTGTGTGTTTTTTTGAAAAAAATGAATATTCAAGTCTGACATCTGTTCTTTTCTATAAAAATGGCCATGGTTTTGTACGTTAACGTAACGAGGACTTTCCTTTATATCATCCCTCTTGGCCTTTCAAACAACAGATTTCAGTGATATATGTCTTTCTTGTAAATCAGAATAGAATCTGACTTCTATTTCAAATATATACAAATCAAAAAAAGACAAGGATCATCAAAAAAGAATCATAAGAATCACTGAATGGAGATAGAATGAAATTGGAAAAGGAAAATTAAAGTATCAAGAGCCATGAGCAGTTAACAAGTGGTGATAGTAAGTTGAATAATTTGAAGGTACTAGAAGTATAATAAAATAATAATGATGGTAATAATAATAAGTAGTGATAGGAATAACGAATAATTTGGTGAATGTGAGTAATTATAATAACAGTAGTGAAATAGTAATATGTAATGATAATAGAATTTTTATAAGACATAAGTTAAAATAATAACAAGCATAAATAAGGGGGGTTGGTTATATTGGAAAGGTAAGGAAGTTGGGTCATAAGATATTGATTATTTACCATCTCATCATTGAGGTTTCAGCTCTCATTCTGTTGTAATCTAACATTGATTCAATTTGACCAGTACCAGCAACGGCAAGATCTTGATCCCATAAAGTATTCAAAGCCCAGTTTTGAATATCCTTAGTCTTGACTTCTTCAATTCCCTTCAATAAGGTTGCTAAAGAGGCTTTTGAGCTTTGGGTTAAGATGTCTGAACCAAGAGTATCAGCAAGAGTGATTTGGTTGGAGTATCTAGCTAAGACCTTAGCAGATAAGGCTTGCTTACCTTTATAAACTTCAGTATCTGTGATTGAAATGGATAATCTGTTCCATTCCTTAATAGCAAAATGAACAAAGTCATCAATTTGGTCAATGTTTGAGATTTTAGCTTGTAAACCAAACAAACCAGTGTCCTTATATGATAATGCGAAATGTTCATAAGTATCAGCCAAGTGGTTTTGGTTGACAACGTCGTTCAATTTAACACCTTGGTTCTTTGAAATTGGTTCATGAATGTTGAATGAACCAAAGATTTCAGCAGCAACTTGGGAAACTAAATAGTTTGGAGAATGAATACCTTCACTCTTTTGAGCAATGGCAATCCAAGCATATGGTAAAGTATCGTCTCTCATTCTGATTTCGGAACCTAAAAATCTTGGAGCTGGGATAACTGGAGCTGAACCGGTTGGAATTGAAGCTAACTTCTTTTCAGCTAATTCGACTAATTTTTCATGTTCAATGGCACCAGTGGCGACAACAACGGTGTTTTCAGAGACGAATTGTTTCTTGTGGAAATCTGATAAATCTGAAGCGACTAATCCTGATAATGTTTCAGAGATACCATGAGTTGGTAAACCTAATGAAGTGTTTTGGAAAGCTGTGGCATGTAAATGTTCGAAGACTTTACCAGCATGGTTGTATTCTTCAAAAAGTTCAGCCTTTTCTGAAGCAATCTTACCTTGTTCTGAGACGGTAGCTTCATTGAAAGCTGGGGAAACGATCTTGGAAGCTAAGAAGTCAATGGCCTTTGAGGTATCTTGACCTTGAACGTAAAAGGCTGAATGTTCACGTTTTGTGTAGGCACCAAATTTCAAACCAGCTTTCAAAGCTTCGACTTCATGTTGTTTGATCAAGACGCTGTTGGTCAATGATGAAACACCGTTGTTGTAAGGGTTTTCAGCACTTGAACCAGCACCAACCCATAAACCAATGGTAGAGGCTGAAGCTGCATCATCACTTTGGGAAACGACGGTGACACCGTTGGACAAGGTGGAGGTCTTTGGCAATGATGCTAAAGTACGTTTGAATGTGATTGAGCGTGATGAAACACCTCTTAGAGCTGAAGCACTGATCATTTTCTGAATAAGATGTGTAGATAGAAAGGGCTTTCCGTTTGTTTATAGGGAAAAGGTTGATGTTTTCAGCTCTGGCTTCCAATTTTCAAAAAAACTCGATTTTCAAACTTCAAATTTTGAACCAATAAAAATTTCGGCAAAAAAAATTTGACCAACAAAAAAAAAAAAAAAACTACGACTTCCGACCATTTTGAAATTTTCACGTGACCTTGACGAATTCCGGGGTATGGCAGATTTTTTGATTAATTTTGATCTTGAGAGGATGAGCTTACTTCAATTTGTAAATAGTATTGATCTGAAATCAACACACCTCTACCTATGTTTCGTCCTGGTTTACAAAAATCCGTGTTTTCTGCATCATATAGATTGGGCCATGCTAACACTAAACTTTCTGCCACAACTACATCTACAGCTGGAACAGTAATATCAAGACAAATTTCTTTCAAATTACCAAGACCTTCATTCAGTCTCCAGAAATTAAAACTCATCCAACAACCACCAGGATATATTGTCGGTGGTGTTAACGATGCTGCTCCATTGCCAGAAATTGATTACTTTCACGGTTCTTATCATTGGTCATACGAAAGATTGCTAGCGATCTCATTAATCCCATTAACAATTGCTCCATTTGTCACTCATCAAATCATCGACTTGCCCTTATTAGATTCTGTTTTGGCATCAGTCATATTGATACATTCTCACATTGGCCTAACTTCCTGTATTATAGATTATATTCCAAAGAGAGTATATGGAGTATGGCATAATTGGGCAAGATACCTATTGACGTTAGGTACCACTGTCTCGTTATATGGAGTTTATCTATTGGAAACTGAAGATATTGGATTGACAAATCTCATCACTAAGATTTGGACAATCAAGGAAAATGAGACCAAACGTGACTACTTTGGCAATCGCCCTTATTGAGAACGCCAACTTTTTATCCATTGATATACACACCTATATTCAATCATCTTCCCAACCTCAATGCTTGAACTCTTGAGATTCTCTGTATATTTTAATCAACTTACCATGGCCACTGTATTTAATATATTTATTATGCATGATTAATTTCCAAAGTATGAAGAAGATTTTAGAATTGTTACCTCGTTTCTCATTCTCTACCAAAGCACTGGTGTTGAGAAGTTACGATAATTTGCCTTCTTTGTCCTGTCGTCTGCCACTTCTTCCTTTCGCATACCTATAAGGACTGATCTGCTTATGTTTATTTGAGAGTTTACCTTCTGCTGCAATATTGTATTTTATATCGACAGCGTTAGCGCGGCTTTGGGTCTGGCAGAACAAGCTCGCTGTATAGATAATCACAAACAGCTCCTAGAGCATTAATTTGATTTCAATCAACCTAGTATCATGTATGTAATCTGCTAATATAGGAGCTACAATCATTGATATATATACAATCTGAAATCTTTCAAGATATATATATGATAAAATTTTATGGCTTCATGAAATTTATCTTGTTCACCGGACACTAATTAATCAGAATAGCTTTTTTCAAATTGTCATAACTCAATCAAAAATAAAGAAAACTTGATAATTTAGAGATTTTTCTATACCTAAATCATCAATGTATAAATTCTGTGTATTATTGTTGTAAAAAGAGCAAGTTAATAATATTTTTGTTATTTTCTATTTTGCTAACAATACTCGAAATTCCACAGTACCCTCTGCAACAAGTGAGAAGAAGAGAAATCTCATTCTATTTCTCCTCAAAAAGTCAATTTCTGCTTTTACTTACTGCCATAGTGCTTTGATACCTATAACAGCTCAAGATATCAACGCTAATATTTAGGATACACCTTGCCAAATCTGTGCCATTAACCAACTGGTCCCTTCTTGCAGATTTAAAGTCACAGATACGTAGTATCACCTTAAACGCTGATCACATAATTGCTTACATAAGTTTGCCTTTTCGACCAAAAAAAAAATTGCTTCAACATTACTCGAGATACTACTGCATCTAACATCTCCCCAACATATTCTATCGATCTGATAACCATGGCTAGATTTCGTTTTGGTATCCCATGTCCACACCCGGAAACAAAGGTCAATGTTAGAGTTTTACGTGATAACTTCAGACGCCACCAATTTGCCAACAATGAAATCACCATTCTTGCCTTGAAATATATCTCCAGAAACACAGAATTACCATCAAAGGCAAGATTAGAGGCCCAACTAAAGTTAGCCTCTTTACCAAAATCTATGAGAAAAGTTACACAAAAGACTCGTTGTCTGGTGACTGGTAGCTCTACCAATATAATCAAAGGTTTCAACTTGAATAGAGTAAGTTATGTTCATTTTTTTCTTCTTTTGAAGACCATTACTAACATTATCAAATCGTTTTTAACTATAGTATATTTTCAGAGAATTGGCAAGAGACGGAAAGTTACCAGGTGTTACAAAAGGTTCTTGGTAGGTTTATTTTATGGTTTCTAGAGAATCAAATTATGAAATATAGATCAAATGATGAAGAAAAAAAATCTGACAAAGTCGTGTATATAAGTATGTTAGAAACGATGGTTTTAGTTTAATGAAGTTATAAATGTTTATTGAAAATGATACGCTGTAGAGATTAACATCACCTAAAAATGTCTACAAAAGAAAGATGCCAAATGTCAAATGTTGTTCCAAATTGCAGCTAGTACCACCATAAAAAAGACCAAAGTACCGAAGTACAAAAGAGTAAAAGAGTCCCCCAAACGAAAAACAATTTAAAAAAAAACCAATGCGCACTTTCAAAAAGTAAACAATCGAACCAAATAAACAAACAAGCCAAAGCAGTTAATTTCACTGTCCATCTATCCACAGCTTATAGCACTGAACACAATCATCTTAATACTTGACTAAGAAGTCTGTGCTATTCAAAAGTTGAACTACCACCACGCTGATCAATAATAGGAAACTTTTTTGTCGGTTGATTTTATTATCCCTGTATTGATCAAACAAGAACTGAATGAGGTTGGCCCAAGAATTGGGTGATTTAGGAATGATGGGAAACGAGATTGTTAGCCTATATGGACAGAGAATATCGAGATCATCTGCTAAGAAGAATGCCTACAATGAGATATCCGATTTTTTCAACAATTCACAAATTCCTGATTTAGATGATGCAATTTTGGTGTCTGCAGTTGAAGAGTGTGCGGAGTGGAAACGTTACACAGAACAAGATGCTGAAGAAATTGATATCATCATTGCAAAGGAAAAGAGAGAAAGAATCTTGAAAGAATATCAATTAGATGATCGTGATATTGAGGACATCTATAATGAAATAGGAGAGGAACCAATCGAAACTATTGACTTGGTCGAATATGGTAAGCTATGGGTAATGTCTGGTCTGCATCAAAAGCCAACTGAGAGCTTGAACAACAAAGAGCCGTTCATTTTCCCTTTGCCAGAAGGAAGAGGTCTTCGTCGTCTGAATTCCACTGAAGATTTTAAACTACCCTTCCAATTATACGCTCCAACATTGGAAAAGGAGAGAACTGTTCTGAAATGGAAGCATAACTTGAAGAGAAACCAATGGGTTGCTGATGATCCTTATGCTCATAAAAAGATAGTCCCATCCAGCTGTGGTTGCAAAAATGGGATTTGTGGAGATCAATGCAAAAACCGTATTCTACAAGTTGAATGCGTTGAATCTAATTGTTCTAATGGCGACTCTGACTGTGGTAACAGAGCATTTCAAAACTTAACTCGTGATTTGCACGAAAATAGCATTTATGCAAGTGGTTGTGAAGTCGCCAAAACAGAACACAAAGGTTATGGGCTATTCGTTGTAAGACCATACAATCCTGGTTCATTGATAATAGAGTACACAGGGGAAGTGATCAACACCGAACAAGTGGAGAAAAGGTTATCAACCATCTATGCATCATCTGAACAATATTATTTCTTAGGACTTGATGAAAGACACATCATTGATGCAGGCCAGAGAGGATCGATTGCCAGATTTGCCAACCACTCTTGTGATCCAAATACTGAAATGCAGAAATGGACTGTTGCTGGTGAACCTCGTATTGGACTATTTGCCAAGACAGAGATCAAAGCTGGTGACGAAGTCAGTTATGACTACAACTTTGAGTCTTTAGAGAATGCTGAACTCCAGCACTGCTTTTGTGGAGCTTCTAATTGCCGTCAATATATTCAAAGGAAGCCAACAGAGGAAGAAGACACGCCGTTAGCTCATGTGGAACAAGCTATCGCAGAAAATTTAACGGAGTACTTAGAAGATGATATGGCTGAATCAGCAGATGTAATGGGTGATGACGATCCTGACTTCAGTATACCCAGAACAAGATCATCCCAAAAAAAGATTGAAGTTTTAGAGGATGATGATGATGATGAACCATCTGAGATGGAAGAAGAATCTGAAGCTGAGTTTTCTATCGCTGCCACCGAAGAGGAGGAAGATATACAGTCATCAGCAGATAATGACTTGTCAGAAGAGAATCTTATATCGTCACCTGATAGCTCACCTAAACCAGAGGTCATCAGAAAATCACCTAGAAAACCGAAACCTGTTGCTTTTTCTGAATCACCACCTCCAAAGCGTACATCAGATTCGAAACCAAAGAAGAAGGGAACCAAACCTGCTCCATTATCACCAAAAAAATCAGAAGCTATCAAAGCAAACAAAATAAAAACATCAGACTCAAAGAAGGGAACTTCTCCAGCAAAGGTTCAAGATTTGCCAAAATCTAGAACCACAAGAAGGAGCTTATATCACTACTTGGATGATCCCACAATTGACCTACCTAGTAATGTGAAGAAAAATCTTCAGATGAATATGGCCCCTCCGGGTACCAAAGATGCTTCTTATTTCCATCTACTTGAAATAAACAAAGATCTAAGGGGTGTTCCAATAGTACCAGGAGAAACAGATAACGGCGGTGATGCTGATGATATCGATGATGAAGTCGATCATGCTAATGGTATTACTGATAATGTTGTTTCGCCAAGAAAGAGAAAAAATGTGATACCAGATGATGAGGATGGCGAGTCTTTCAGTGATAATTATGGAGATAGCTTGCATAACGACGAAAGTGTTAGGGGTGAGAAAATTAGACCTTCATCATCATCGTCACTATCCAGTAATTCCAAGAAACGAAAGGTCACTGGAAAGGTTTTAAGAAAGCGGGAAGGTGCAAGTCTCAAAAATGAGAGACCTCGTGAAGTCAATAAAGGATTATCCGAGAGACTGACAAATAATTCCAATCTTAACTCTGAGATTTTTGAGAAAAGTCGCTCTGACATGTTTGCATTGAAGAAGAGTAAGCGAAGATTGGCTCCTAGTCTTGAAGAAACGGAACCAAAGCCAAATGAAAGCAACCAGTTGATTCATACACCACATGACCAAGAGCAGGAATACCATAGTTATAGTTATTACGGTCATTACGATGATGCTGCGAACTGGGGTAATAACCATATGCCAAACCAAGGCTACCAATATTACCCTGAACCATACCCACAGCAGTACCCAAGTCAAGCATTTTCGTATAATCACTATGGAGATCGCCCTCCAAGTTATGACAAAATGAAATATCACTCCGATGAACAGCCTTATGAGGAGCAGCCAGTTACTCAGGAACAGTACCATCAGCACTATGCCACCAACCCAGTGGGTTATGTACAACCTCAATATAGCCAATCAAGGCATTATAATGATAATCATGATCCAGGTTATCAAGAGCAGTATACACCTGATTATGCAAATAACCAAGGATATAGTGGAAATCAAGAGTACTCTGAGAATTCTGAACAGCAGGCAGCAGAACCTACAAAAAATAGCTCTCCGCCTCATGATAAAGTCCATGACCCAAGAAAAAAATTCAAAGCCAACAATAAGCGCATCCAGTAAGGATGGGACTGATCTACGCTGCTGCTTTGCTTGCTGATCTGTTACATTGGGTCTTTGCCCTTTTATTTCGTTTTATATTTTGTTTAATATAATGTTTTATTAATCTTAGTTTCATTAATCACATCAAGAATCCAGTACTTCATCGGATATCAGTTCAAAGTCAAAAACTTTCGCATTTTTATATATTCTTTGGTCTCCTTCTTTTAGGACCTTTAGATCTTTCTTTCGTTAAATGCTCCAGTTTACCATCCTCACTCGCGTATGCAGACAACTGGGATGAATCAAAAGTTTGAGCTTTCTTCAACGGGTAATTGGTCTCAGATGTCATGAATGATAATCGTACTGGTGATGGCAACGATGATTCGGTTTGAACTCTCTTCAGAATAGATTCCAATTTGGCCTTTTTATCATCCTTACTTACAGGAACCACATCCTCGTTGATGTCATCTTTTATCTTGATAATTGAGCTGTTTTCATGATTTGTTCTTGAATTTTGTAAATCAATGGATTTCAAGCTTCCTAGTTTCTTTCCAAGCATTTCTGCAGAATTGCTGATGACTCTTGGCTTTGGCTTTACCGCTGGAGGGTTTGCCTTGAATTTCTCCTTCATCTTGTTCAATTGTTCCAACGCTTCCAATTCTTTCACAGATATTTTCCGAGTTGGCAGTGGAGGTTTCAGCTTATTTATCTTTGATAGAGCTTCTGGAATATCATCTTTAATCTTCTCTAACGGAACGGATTGCTTCAAATTACCACGTTTTGATAAAGCCTCTGGAATCTTGATTGATGGTTTACGTGCTGGAACAGCTGGTTTCAATTTATCAATCTTTTGCAATGCTTCTGGAATATTTGAAGATGCCTTTCTAGGGGGCAGAGCAGGTTTTAGTTCATCAACTTTCTTCAATGCCTCAGGAACATCTAGCGATGGTTTTCTATTTGGTAACGCAGGTTTCAACTTTCGAATGGACAATTCAACTTGGGGTCCTGAGTTAAGCTGCGAGGAGCCAACATGATTCATTGGAGACTTTGCTCTAGTTTTCTTCAATGTTATCTGCGAAGAAAAGATCTGACTAGAAGGAGAGTTTTCAACTTTTTGAGGTTGTGATATATCTTTAACAGGAGATAGCTTTGCTGATCTCAATTCCATTAATGTAGAAGTGCTTTCATTCTGTTGTTTCTCAGCCCGTTGAAGCTTATCTGTTAAAGAGTTTGATTTTGAGTGTACAATGGGTTTTATTTTAGATTTAACTTCTTCAAATTCACGATGTGGTGAGTTCTTTATAGCCGAGTCTAACCACGAGTTAGGCTTATTGATTTCAATATTTAATGAGGAGGACGATGGTGATGATTGTGGTGTTGAAGAGGTTAGCTTATTCTTCATAGTTGAGTCTAACCAGTTAGAACCAACGTTATTATTTGATTGTATTGATGTAGATGAACTGTTGTTATACTTATTGAAGTCCAATTTTGTAGGCGATGAGTATGTGTTATTTGATGATAAATCAGGCTTCAATGGAGATAACAAGTCATATCGTTTACCAGGAGATCTCTTCAACAAGTTATCTGCAGGAGTAGAGCGCTCAGTAGCTGCAACAGGAGCAGAAGCATCAGCAGATCTGGAGGTAACAGTAACTGGTAACGATAGTGAATGATTGTTCGCTGTTACTTGTGACCATGAAAATGTTGTGTTGTTCTTAACCAAAGGTGAAGTCACAGTAGGAACTTGTGCACCTTTTCTATCTCTTGTCAAAGGTTTCACCTGTTGTGATTCCTCCGAGATAATCTTTGTTGGATGATAATCAGTATTGCTGCTTCCCAGATCATTTTCATTACGAAAGGAGCAGTCATTGCCTATCAATCCCTTTATTGTAGCGTCAATGTCTTTCTTTCTGTCGTCTGTCAAGACATAATTTGAGTATCTTGATGGCTTTGCTCCAGGAATTGACTTCTTTTTAGAGGAAATAACATCATCAAATCTGATAATATCAGGTATCTTGTCATACCTCTTGTATGAATCATGGTGCTTTGATGTTGATGTTTGATTCGCACTATAACCATTATTGGTTGTATTATCAATGTTTTTGAGAGATTTATCATAATTATAAGCAGACTCATAAATCAAATCGTCCATGTCTAAGCGATATTCTGAGCTCACTGCATTATTGAAATTGTTGAGGGATTCAGAATGAGGAATAGAGCTCTGTTCATGGGAAGCAATTGGATGTGGTATTGATATTGTCGTTCTTGATGAGGAAGTACTAGCTCCATATATGTCTCTCTTCAACTTGTCTTTCCTGTCAACATCTTCCTTTTTTCTTTGTATGTCCAAGTCTCTAACACTTTGAAGAAAGCCCTCAACATTATCTTCGACGTCCATCTTGGATCAAGTGGTCTAACAATTATAACTCACACAACTACATTCCACTCATAACAACAGTTCTCGATATCAAAACAACTTTCGTTTTTTTTTCGGTCGAGACACACACGATTACATAAGCATTCTAGGCAGCCTAGAAGTTACCGTACTATCTATATTGTAGTAGAAACATGGCACTGGCCAGCTGTGTATTCCATTTGCAAACGTTGAAGGATACATATATAAAGTGATCCATATAAACCAAACTCCTGAGCATAACCCGTATCAAAAACCCAAACCTGTGTGTAGTAGCTTCAAAAAAATACCCAATATTATAACCAAACTTAATCCATTTCCAATATCCCTTATAATTATAGCTGTCACATAAACCTATATGTTATACTGCAGTACCATCCAGCAGCTTGCTAGCAATGATCAGTTCTCATATATATATGTGGATTATCTACACTTGATGATTGGAACCACTTCCAAAACATACTTTCCCTCCTTAAATTTCTGCGATTTGAGTTCGCTTGAGATGTATTTCCAGCCAACCAGATTACCGCATTGATGGCAGCAAATGTCACTGACAACATAATTACCACTTATCATATCTCTAGATTGTCTCTTACCCAAACTAACATTGACCCTATTACTCAAAGAGAGCTGTTAGTATGAAAGTTCAATGGAATAATTAGGCAGTAAGTTTGCTGGATATACTTACACTTTGTCCATCAGATAGGCTGCCCCAGTTTTACCTCTATAGTCCTTTGATAGAATAAAGGCAGTCGAAGAGAGGTGTGTCTTGCAGTTTGCACACCCGTAGGTGAAGGACTTTTTCCCATCTGAATCAATGTAAGTAGAATAACGCAAACCCATGGCTGAACTGTTTGTCTTGAAGGATTATGTGGTTAGGAAGAAGGGAGGAAATCACAATTTTGGGAGAGCTGCTCTTATGTTATACTAAGGATGGTTAGGTTACTAGGCGCCAGACTAGACCTCACCTAGACTTCCCAATCGGGAAACGAAAGTGTTGCAGCCAGACTCGCAGTCCCGCCGCTGTGCTTTTTTTTTTAATTTTGATTTTTGATTTTGATTTACAGGTAAAGAACAACAACAACACTAGAAAGAATAGCAACAGAACACAAAGCCTGAGAGAGATATACAAGAGATGGAGTATATCAAAGTGGCAAGAGTGCGTAACAATTTACATTGAGCTTACAACACATGCCTATAAGCGATCTGCTTACTAACATCTAGCAACATAGGTTGATGGTGTCATTCTTCACAAGAGAGGATATACTATCCATGGTTCCCTCCATTTAACCACCCACCATCTGATATTTACAGTAACAAATCCAGCACCACAAGGTTTACGTGAAATATGGCTTTGTTATCCAATGATCTCTCAAGTGGAGAGAAAAAAGGGCTCTACGCTGTTGAATCTGATTGCTGATCTTCAAAATGACTCTCCTACAATTGGAAACAGTGCTACCATCAATTACAATCAAGATAATCGTAGCAATAGCAACAATACAAACAAAAATGGAAGAGATTATCTAGATAATGACAAAATTTTAAAAAAGTTACCAAAATTATTCAACCAAAAGGGCAAAGAGTTAAATTTGTTCAAAGTGTCATCGCTTAAAATACATTGTAAAGATTTCAATTATCTATCATTTGATTTTGAAAATGACAAGAGCTGTCTTGATGTATTTGAGTCAATAATGAAATTGACTTGTCTCAGTGATATTACTCAGTTATATGCCTATATCTACCAGCCAAACTCAATTGAGAAATCATTGACTACATGGAATATTTATAACCCAATCCAAGAATTCAAGAGACAAGGACTCAAGTTCAATACATCGATAGAATTCGAATCTTCGTCAACAACTAATTGGAGGGTATCTACTGTCAATTCAAACTACTCATTCTGTCCAACATATCCTAGCACTTTGGTGATACCCAAAACCATTTCCGATAACGTCCTGTCCCATGCTTCCAAATATAGATCTAAACAAAGAATACCGGTTTTGTCATACTATTACAAGAAAAATGGATCTTCTATCACCAGGTGTTCACAACCATTATTGGGGTTGAAACAAACACGATCAATTCAGGATGAAAAATTGATTGATGAAATCTTTAGATCTAGCAACAATAATCAATACCAGAACAGTACTACAAACAATCCTTCCAGAAAGAACTTGATCATTGATGCAAGACCAACAACTAACGCAATGGCACAGACAGCATTGGGAGCAGGCTCCGAAAACATGGATAATTACCCAAACTGTGAAAAGATTTACTTAGGGATAGATAATATTCATGTAATGAGAGATTCATTGAATAAGTTGGTTGATTGCTTGAAGACTGGTGATCTTAATAAACCAACTATCAATAGATTACAACTAAAGAGGACAAATTGGCTCAAATATATCTCGCTGTTGTTACTTTCTACTGAAAAATTGGTCAAATCAATAGTTTTGAACAATTCCAATATACTAATTCATTGTTCTGATGGTTGGGATAGAACTTCTCAAGTCAGTTCATTGATTCAAATATGCATTGATCCTTACTATAGAACAATAGACGGGTTCATAGTATTAGTGGAGAAAGATTGGATCTCATTTGGTCATAGATTTAATGAAAGATCTGGTCATTTAAGCTCAGAGACTATTTTTCATGATGAGACTGATGAATCTACCTCTTCAACTTTTGGATTGAAGACAGTTTCAAATCATTTCAAGAAGAAGAAACACCTGAAGTTTACATCACCTATTTTTCACCAATTTTTAGATTCTGTTTACCAGTTGTTTCTACAATACCCGAATCAATTTGAGTTCAATGAGAGATTTTTAAGAAGGTTGATTTATCATTTATATTCTTGTCAATATGGGAACTTCCTGTTCGATAATGAATACGAAAGAATACAAAGTGCAGCAATGGAGAAAACAAGAAGTGTTTGGGATTATTTCTTGTCAAGAAAGAATGAATTTATCAATAAAGATTATCAGCCATCAAAGACTAATAATGAAGAAATGGAATGGATAAGCCCTAACCATAGAACATTGAAATGGTGGTGGCAACTATATGGTAGAAGCGATGAAGAAATGAATGGTACTGGTAACAGTAACAATGAAGAGATGTTGAGTATGTCGACAACAGGATTGGAGTTGCAAACTAATAGCAAGAATAACGGATCTGAGACTAATAATGAGCCAACACCAGAGCAGCTCGCGGAATTGCCAGAGGAAGAGAGAAATGAGGATGAAGATGAAGCAAAGGAAGAAGAACAGAAAGAGGACGCCGCAGCCTCAGAAGTGACAATAGTTACAAACGATGCTCAAGAAACAACGGCAGAAAACTCATTGACTCCAGTTGCTCCTGATGTAATTGGCGTCAAAAAATCCAGAATGTTTGCCTTGACACCGCCTCTTCCTGCCAAAATGAGAGTTAATAGTAATTATACTGCTGCATATGAAAACGATAAAGCCAAGATTGAACATGAATCTGCAAATTTGGCTAATCGAATGGAAGAAATGAATATTTCAGGCTGAATAATAAATGATAGTGATGTTGATACCGATGATGAAATAATAACGATAATGATGTCGATTATGGGTGTTACTCAATAATAAGAACCCTATATATGATTAATCATATATGCAATTAGATAAAACTGTCATAAAATTAATTTGCGACCTATAATTTTGCAATCTCTTCCTTCCATGATCTTCCGCACCACTTACTTATCAAGATACCAATTTCTCTAGCACTAGCAATTTCCTCTCTGGAAGCACCGTTATTAAGCGCACCTCTCAAATGCCCCTTCAGTTGTGGGTTTACATCTTGTGGAATGAGGCATGCAATTATTACTAGACTGGACTCAGCTGGTGATAAAATCCCACTATAAGATAGCAAGGGGCCATAAACATGTTTAGAAGTATACTCCCAAAGATCTGGATATGCAGTATTCATCTGGTTAGTGATTCTATTACTCACCTTTTTATAGACATTATTCCAATATTGTATACCACGTTCTCTCATCTGTCTCGTACCATCTATAGAAAAGTCTCGCTGCGGTTGAGTATCTCTTAGTTTCAAAGGAGTAGAAGTTTTCAATTCCATTAGAGTGTTGATGGTTTTTGGAGCACCACACAATGCCATACTCTTAAGAATTGATTCTCTGAGTTTTCTCGCAACAAGCATCTGTGACTTTAGATTTGAATCATCATCTATACTAAATATGTTTTCTGGGTTGGCCAAAGTTGGATTTGAAGATTCACCAGAAGTAATGGATAAATGACGAATAAGATCATTCCTTTCAATAGCCTGATCGTATAATTGAGTTTCTGAAAGAACTGCCTGATTTGCCAATTTGTACTGCTGTTTCTTCAAAGCATAATGAAGTAGTTTTGTGGCCTCCTTTGGTTGGTTACATACAGATAAAGTAGCAGCTGCTATGAAGTACCATGAGTCCTTCAGATGCGACATGTTGCTTAACTGAATCACCCTGGATGAGCTCAAAACCATCTTGTCTCTTCTTTTCAATTTCAGTCTAGCTACCCGTATATTGATCTTTTTGACTAGATGCTTTCTGTGGCACTTGGGCATTCAATTAAGATAATGAAGAGAGATTCTGTATCTATCAGCATCAAAAAGTCTGTGATGGTGGAAGTACTACATTAGGTATGGGGGTTGATTTTTGGCTTTGGTTTTTTTTTTTTTTTTGAGCTTGGATTCAGAAAATTAATTTGAGCATTTGAGCTGAAAAGTTGCCATCAAGGTGTTGTATACAGAAGCACAGATCAAGCAATTGCTAGTTGAGGAGCTGGAAAGGTTGATAAAAGCATCAATTTTATTATCTGGTATACACAATTGGTCTTGAGCTGCTGTGAAAATATCAACAAACGTCTACTAATTAGCTGTCTCTCCTGGTCCCATTCTCATCATCATAGAGGATCTCATTTCAAGTCTGGTTCTTTATAGCCCATCACATACCTGCTAAACTGACATTTTGGGATGCCGTATAATAATAGCAATAGCAGCAATAACCGTTATAGCTCCTGGAGCGACAGAAGAACTCAAGAAAACGGTCAAAACTATAATAACAATTATAACCAACAAAGAGGAAACCAACACCACCAGCGGTATCCCAGCCATAGCAGTAACCAAATCCCTTACAATACGAACAATAGATATGAAGAGGTTAGCCCATTGGGAATTAAAAGAGATTTTTCAGCAAGGTCCAGTAGCATGAATGCCTACTCTAATGCTTCAAAATCAGCAAATAACCACCATCATACCCCGAACTATAACCACAATCAAAATGTTACAAATCAAATGCAGCCTCCAAATTACTCCATCAACAATAATTACGATGCTTATGGAAACACTGATAACTCATCATATACCACCCCTTATATCGCTGATGATAATATTCCATATGACTACTCAAACAACGACTATTTGCCATATTCCCAAGGATCACCAGGTTCTGAAGCTATTGCACCACCAGCATCAGCGTCACCTATACAAGGAAATCTAACAATGATGTTTCCAGAGTACTCAAAAATGACAATGAATATATCTGCCCTTGAGCAAATGAGAACCTACGTACTGGAGAGTCATAACACCAATATTTTCGACATGCTGAAACTAACGCTACAAGAGCTAGGCCATTATCCTGAATTCACATATCAAGCCAGGCTGAATTCTGAGTATGCTTTCTTTTTTACATTTGACCAAGAGTCATTTAATAATGAGACTGTGAAAGATACCCTTGCCCTCCTTGAAGAAAGGAAAATGTTTCAAGATATCAAAAAGTATCCAGAATGCAACAAATACTTTATCAGAGAACCTTTACATGTATTCAACACAATAACTGCAAATAGTAAAAGAAAACATATAGTGAAGTTATTGAAACATCTGGAGTTTGATTTGGAAGTGGAAGTTGAAGGCAATGAGTATGTTTTAAAATTTGAGAATCCCGCTGCCATGGATCATTTCAAGGGTCAATATGACTTAGTAATTGAAAGACATAAATGGTTTCTCAAAGAAGATCTGGAGACTGAATATGCAAGTACATTATCGGTGGAGGATGATAGCGATGATGAAGTCCTGGGATTGAACAACCATGATGATGACATTGAAGCTATTGGCACCGACAGCGATAAAGATGAGATGATTATGAACAATCCACAGAGAGCCAGTATAAGAAATCCAATGTCAAACAAGAAGGCTTATGCATTTTTTGCTGGATCGTACAATAAGCAATCAAGGAGCTATCCTAAGGGTGCTTTACTCCAAAATGATCCAAAGTACAAAAGACGGAAGATAATAGAGCACAAATCTGTTGTGGAGCTACTAAACAAGCCAGTTGACGATCCTGAATCGCTGGTTTATGACGACTTCAAGGAAAGCGCGAAGTCTCCTTTGACTTTTAGCGATGGTGAGGTTGTTTATTCTGACACTGACGATGATGCCAGAGGTACCAGTAACCACAAAAATAGTGAGACTGTCAGTATTGATGATGATGAAGAAATCGAAAGTGATATTGATCGGGTAGATAATAGAACCTACTCAAGTACCAGATCAGAAGCTAACCTTATAGATGTGTCGAGTGGTGATGAGGAACGTCAAAATGGAAACGCAGCACAACCTCATAGAGGGAAAACATTTAGGGAAAGAAAAAGAGCAATACCATCAGGGTCCAGTAACATGAGTAGTAAAGACTTATATGATGCTATTGATGTTGAAACCAGTGAAGGTCTGCAACATTCGAAGGTCAACAAAAAAGCTAACAAGGGAAGTCCGAAGAAAAAGAAGACTAAACATTCGATATTAACAGATAAGCTTTCTCCAAGTGGCAATGAAACTCATGAAATTAGCGACGATGAGTTTGATATACTTCTAACAGAGACCATGATGGGGAAGAGAAGTCCATATGAAAGTCCACGTTCGCCCAACTCTTCTAATATTTCACAGGGCAAAGAGACAGCTGAATACCCAAAAGGACATGAATTTAAGATCACTGAGATCCCATCGAGGTATTTGATGTTACGCGGCGTTATTACTGAGAGATCCTACCCCAATTTGGCTATCAAAGATATCACAAAGAGATTGAAAGAATACAATATTGAGCTAGATGAGATAAGGTATATCACTACACCAAATGAAGAGATGATATTGAAACTCAATTCGAAAAGTGATGTGATTGAAGTTATAAAGATTTTTCATTGTCATAAATATTGCAAATCATTGATCTTGTGTGTTCTTTTGAAAGAAGAAGATGCTCTGGACCTTTTAACCGCCAACACAGAGACCATGAACGTTGTACATGATATTGAAGAGGTTGATGATTGATTGCTTCATAACAAGGGAAATAGCATAGCGTGGATCGATGTATCATTGCGGGTCAATTTTATATTCTCACTCTATATAGTTTTTTCATAATAAAACTATTGTTAGCACTAAGTATTGAGACTCGTGCACCACTATTGATGTATTCTATTTTCATAATTTCCATAAGAGTATTCATATATGAATTATCCATCTCCATATATACGTTGAGTCCCATCATTTAGAATCTGCACCCTTTATCCACTTTTTTGCAATCTCATCTTTACTTTTATTACCTTTCCCCCAAATCCCTAAGGACCAAAAATGCTTTGGATCAAACAGTGGTGCATCCTTACCTTTTTGGGATTGCATCTGCATTTTCAAGCTCTTTTCCAGAACATCTTGATCTTCAAGTTCAATCTGCTCATATTCTCTAATCACATCCTTCAGTTGATCTGAGCTTTTCTTCTCCCACGGTCTCATTGATTTATCTATAGGGGTCCAATTTCCATGTATTCTCCAATTCAATGAGCCAGTCATCTCCTTTATACGGCTAACTGCTCTCTTATATGCAAATTTCTCATCCTCACCTGTGAATGCCTTTGAATTTACATAATTAGTTTCTGTTAGATCAATTGTTTTTGGCTTATTGCCATCATTATGACTGTTATTTTCCGTTTCAGTATAAATAATCTTCTCATCGTCATAATATGAGGTATTTGGTCTATATGGAGCGGTTAAGGCAATCTGTGTCTTTGAAAACATCTCCTCTTCTTGAACTTTGATTCTATTAGCCTCTTGTTCCTCTTCATTCCTATCAGGAAAGAATAAATGATCAGGATCCACCTCCATTCTAAGAAACACTTTACATTTGGCTTCATATAAGGCGTCTAACAATGTGATGAATCTTCTTGCCTCGTTCTTCATGTTGATCTTCAAAACAGGGATATTATCAATAATGAACGTGTGATAATTTGAAGCCAATGAAATATAATCACCAGGACCATATAAAGATTTACAGATGTCATCAAATTCAAATTTAACAACGCCGTTATTGAACCAAGCAACATCGATTTTGCGATTATAGACTGTTATAGAGTCTGATTTGAACTTTGATAAATCTGGAACAACATCTCTCAACTCTTCATTCAATAAAGTTTCCCATGTATCAGTATGACTGTCTGTATGATTTTTCTTAATTACCAAATAACTTGGATATAATTCGCTGGTTGGATTTTGCTTCAACTCATCGGATAATATTTGTCTATAATCATTAGAAGAGTTCATATCTAAAGAGTCACATCTTGATTCCAGGATTCTCAAGAATGATCTGAAATCATCCTTTCTAAAATCAGTAGCATATAAATCTTCTGGCAATCTGTTTGAAGTAGCCACTAATACACCACCCACTCTGAAGAAATAAGTGAATAATAGCTTTACGATTTTTGCAGTTGCTAAATCAGGTAACATAAACTCATCTAATAACAAGACTGTATTCTTTCTAATCATTCTGCAAGCTATCTCAAATAAGATAAACTCATTTTCTAATGATATCATTGAATGATTAGATTCATGGTTCAAAGTTCTTGTTCTTCTTTGATGGATGAGGTGAATTTCATTATATACCCAAAGCATGAAGTTATTGAAATGCCAGCGACACTTTGAGTTATGAGGCAATGAGTTGGCAAATATATCCATGAGCATTGATTTACCTGAACCAACTTCACCATTAAACAGTAGACCATGAGGAGAAGGGAAATTCTTGAGCTCTTCCTCATCAGTCAGGACTTTCACCAAATCAGCTGAAGTCTTTGTTGATCTTGGCTTATACCAACTAAACTGGTTCGCAAGAGCAGAAGAGCGAGAAGAAGAGCGGGATGGAGATGCATCCATCAGTTGCTTCGTCTCTATATCTCTAACCAGCTGTTTGATTTTGATTTGGATCTCCTGGGCAGGAACATAATCCTTGACTCTGTAGTACAGTTTCTGGAACTCGACAGCAGCTCTAAACTGGTTGGCATCCGGCTTCAATATACGTCTTGCCACGTAGCTCTGATAGATCATCAGGGGGTCCGTCATAGCCAGAGCAGATGTGGTAGTTGAAGCATTGTGGTTCAAATAATGAGCAGAAAGAGCCCCCTGAGATTCTGAGGTGGACAGCAGGCGACGAAATAACAATGGGCAGCAGTTAGGTGTTGGTATTCTGGCCATGACTGTTCATGTAGTGACTGGATTTCGAGACAGCAGTAAAGAAGCTTCAACTAAACCCTTTTTATCTTTTTATATGGCCAACTGGTTGATAGTTTATTTATATGTCAATTTTATGATTTTATGTTATCGAAAAAATCAGCTGGGAAATTAACTGGAAATAAATTAAAATTAGGGTGTCGCGTTTGTTTCCCTTGCAATGTTGATATATATATAAGAGTCTGGAAGTAGTGGTGTGCTATGGCATTTGCTTACATTGGTGCCACTTGATCTGCAAGCAGGTTTACTACAAGTATCTCTGGTACTTATATTTTCTCAGTTTATTCTAATGTTAGATTTGTCAAAAGTACACTCAACTCTAATCTATACATGATCTTATGTTTGTTTCAATAGATAATTCAAGAAGGCAGGCACATCAGCTGCAACACTTCTAGCAATCATCTTGTTCTGCAATGCCTTTGGAACGTTCCCACCACTGTCACTTGAAGTACACATGATCCATTCCAATCTTCCATCTTCTAATTCTCTGATTCTTTCAATAGAGACATAAATACCACGAACATTCCCACTAACGACCGCAAGATCCATAACCAATGAAATCACATAACCTGTCTTGGTCGTTGAATCAAATTGAGTAGTAATAAACTGATTGAACTCTCTAGTCTTCAAAGGGAAACCTAACTCATAATATGTTTTGATACCATACCACTCTTGATCAACTTCTTTCAGTTTGGTGGAATCTAATTCATCATAGAATGGTAACTCATTCAGCTTGATCGTACTAAACTTATCCAATACATGTATATAATCAACTTCATATTTAGTATGAAGGGATTGATCTATTTCATTTGTCTTCAAGTCTGTGATACCTAATAAATATTTCTTGAAAGAATCTAACTTGAAATTCTCATGATAAGAAACTCTTGCTAACCAGAATTCATCAGTAATGGAAGAAGTTGAATGATATGTAATCACTGATTCCTTTGATTTGTTGATAAGATTATAATTATACGTCTTGTTTAGTACCCATTTGTCTGTTGTTGTTATATCATTGACAAATCTTTCAGCCGAATCAACTAGCAATTCAATAGAAGGCAGTTCTTTCAAATTGAAAGTCTTAGTAGAGTAATGGAAATCAGTCACGGCAGTAGTCTCAGTCATGCTCGCACAATTGGGTTGGTGGGTTGTACAGTTAGTTGTATTGTTGTATAATAATAGACAAAGGAGGTTTTTTTTTTCCAAAACCAATTTAATTTATTGTTGCACTACAAGATGATTCAATCATTCAATAATTTAATGATTCAATGATAATACCTAGATCATGATGATGATTATAGTCTTAATCATGAGTACAGTTCTTGAAAGTTACAGCGAGCTGTCTGAGTTATAGTACGCTACTGCCATTGACTTTGGTTGGAAATTTCAATCAGAATACTATCGGCAATGCTACTACTGTCTATGGCCAATAATCGAATTCGACTCATAATAAAACCTCTCAAAAAAGGTATTCAACATCAAAGACTCAATCTTCAAACTATTAAATAATGTCTAATAACAAACGTTCTGATTGTACTATACCATTCAATGTAAACAACAACAAAACAAACACTTGAAAGTTATGAAATACATAAATTAAAACAAGACAATAAATGGATACTAATGGATCCTAAACGTCTTTGCTGATTGTTGAATGGAAAACAATGAGGCTATCTATCCATTAGTATATGGCCAGTGCAACTTATCAAATCAATGGAGGGCAAGTAGAGAGAAGCTAGAACAATGATCATATGCATGGTAGCAGATAATAATGACAATGTGAGAATATCAAGAGAAGGTAAAGCAAGCAGTTTTTCAGAGATTCAAGGTTTAAAACTATAGTGCAATACGGTCCTTTCTTCTGTTTGAAACAATTTGACAACCACAGAAGAGAAAGAAACCCAAGTAAACAATAGCGGCCCAAAAGACTGTCTTAGCCACTCTAAAATAGGAAAAGAGAATAAATAGTTAGTACTCAATAAGAATCGGAATGATGATATATGGGAGAATTTGATAGACATACTCTTTGTAGTTTTCTGGATCATCTATTGAACCAGTCATTGTTTCATGATTGATGTTGAACAAGTAAGCAATGAATAGTAATATCACGACACCAAATGCTGATAAGATGGTACAGAACCAAGCTTTTGCAGGCTAAGAAAGACTCACGAAGGAGTTGATAGTTAGTACAGCTGTTTGTTATGGCTATTCTTCCAATTCGAGCGTGTTGAACATGATTTGATTCAAATTGATAGATATGCTAAGATGTAAGACAGTACTTACAGAAACAACAACAGCTTTCATTGTTTTGTGTGGTGAATCTAGCTGATATTTCAATTATTCCCTGCCTATCTTTTGAGAAGAAGTCCCTTTCTTGAATTTCTCGAAGAAATGCTCGAAACCAATATTACATAAGCGCTTAGCTAATCAGTGGTGTCTGAGTGTTTTGGCATGGCTGATAAGATTAGGTTGAGGATGCTTTACTCCTCAGTTCTACTGTGTTCATTATGTCATTGTAGAATTATAGCATTGTAGCATTGTAGCATACGTTTCAGTGGCCAGTGGGTCTACAAGGGGAAATCTCCGAGTGCAATGGCTTGATCTGTTGTTTGCACTGCTGAGATAGTTGGGATGAGCTTGACCGGGCAAATCCCAGAACAATGTGGCCAGGAGGGTGTTGGAGGTTGGAGAGCAGTGGTGGTGTTGGTGCACAGTGGCAAGCGTGGTATACACATTTGCACCAATACACAGTGGAAGCCAAAGAGAAGGGCAAAACACTGCTTCCTTGGATCTGATTCCAACGACCTTCAACGAACTAGTTTCTGACTCTGTAGTGCCATTCAGATTCAGGTCTTCTTCGTGGACTACACCATTCGCAGTTCGCAGGCCATTCTTGACCTAGTAAGGTACATGCCCGAATACACATAAATCCACATTTTCTCATAAGTTATAATCAGACCGCTTATTGCTCAATGATCAACGAACGCTCTTTGAATATTGTAACTTGTATTGTTTCCTCGCTTTGGTGCTATTTTCGATTTTCAATTTTCACAAATTTCTTTTCAAATTAATTATTTATTTTTTTTTTTTTTTTTAAACAGGGAAAATTTTTTTGGTATAAAAGCAGATGGATTTGCCACTTTCTAACCTTTTCAATATTTACCTCTTTTCTGGCAATCTGGCATTCGCCCTAGCATTACTTAGTTCCACTTGGTTTACTGCATTGCTATCTCATAGTCATCTTCAACTCGTTACATCAACTCCAATATCTATAACTTTTCAAACAACAAATCTTTCATAATGGCCTTCTTAGACTTCAAAACAGCCAAGGCTGAATTAGCCAACTACTCTGCCAAGGATGGTTTAAGTGTTCATGACTTGATGGACTCAAACATCAGAGGTGGTTTAACTTACAACGATTTCTTGGTTTTGCCAGGTAAAATCGATTTCCCTTCTTCTATTGTCTCTTTAGATTCAAGATTAACAAAGAAGATTACCTTAAAGACTCCATTTGTTTCATCTCCAATGGATACCGTCACTGAAGCTGATATGGCTATTCACATGGCATTATTAGGTGGTATTGGTATCTTACATCACAACTGTTCTCCAGAAGAACAAGCTGAAATGGTTAGAAAAGTTAAGAAGTACGAAAATGGTTTCATTAGTCATCCAATCGTCATTTCTCCAACTCAAACCATTGGTGAAGTTCAAGCTTTAAAGGAAAAATACGGTTTTGCTGGTTTCCCAGTTACTGGTAAGTCCCCCCTTTTTTTGGCAACCCTCTACTAACTTTGATTATGTTGAAATACATTTCTTCGAGTGTTTTTTTTATTTTGATTGGCGGCTGTGAGCTTTTCTCTTATTTTGGCGGTGAATTTCTTTCGTTTTACTTTTTTATTTTACTATGATGATTAACAAATAATTATTAACTTTCGTTCTACCGATTATGATCAAACGATCTTGTGGAGACCTTTTTTTAAACTGAAGATATAATAAGAATAAAATGAAGAAGAAAAATGTTGATGATATATTGAAAGCTTATACCAATAATCTTTTTTTGAAAAGCCAAAAGAAAAATATTCGATTTAGATCAAAGAAATGTGCAAGACTCAAATCCCAATGACTCTAAATACTAACAATATCTGCTCTGTCATATCTTTAGAAAATGGTTTATTCCCAGGCAAATTAGTTGGTATCATCACTTCTCGTGATATCCAATTCCATGAAAATCTAGATTCTTTAGTCTCTGAAGTTATGACCAAAGATGTATTGACCGCTAAGGTTGGTATCACCTTATCAGAAGCCAATGAAGTTTTAAGATCCTCAAAGAAGGGTAAATTACCAATCGTTGATACTGAAGGTAACCTAGTTTCTTTATTATCAAGAACTGATTTACAAAAGAACCAAAACTATCCAAATGCCTCAAAGTCTGAAACCACAAAGCAATTGTTATGTGGTGCTGCTATTGGTACTTTAGATTCCGATAGAGAAAGATTAGCTTTATTAGTTGAAGCTGGTTTAGATGTTGTCATTATGGATTCATCTCAAGGTAACTCTGTCTTCCAATTGAACATGTTGAAATGGATCAAGGAAACCTTCAAAGATTTACAAGTTATCGCCGGTAATGTCGTTACCAGAGAACAAGCTGCTGAATTAATTGAAGGCGGTGCTGATGGTTTAAGAATCGGTATGGGTTCTGGTTCCATTTGTATTACTCAAGAAGTTATGGCTTGTGGTAGACCACAAGGTACTGCTGTCTACAATGTTGCACAATTCGCCAACAAATTTGGTGTTCCATGTATTGCTGATGGTGGTGTTCAAAACATTGGTCATATCACAAAGGCTGTTGCCCTTGGTGCTTCTTGTGTCATGATGGGTAGTATGTTGGCTGGTACCACTGAATCTCCAGGTGATTATTTCTACAGAGATGGTAAGCGTTTAAAGGCCTACAGAGGTATGGGTTCTATTGATGCTATGCAAAAGACTTCCGCTAAGGGTAACGCTTCTACTTCAAGATACTTTTCTGAATCTGATGCTGTCTTTGTTGCTCAAGGTGTCTCTGGTTCAGTTGTTGATAAAGGTTCCGTTAAGAAATATATCCCATACTTGTACAATGGTTTACAACATTCTTGTCAAGATATTGGTGTTAGATCAATCAAGGCTTTACAAGAAGATACCGCTGCTGGTATCATTAGATTTGAATACAGAACTCCATCTGCTCAATTAGAAGGTGGTGTTCATAACTTACACTCTTATGAAAAGCGTTTATTCAATTAAGGAAACACCCACTTTCGGCATCATCAAAAAAGGGAATGATGATACTGTCTCATAGCTTCAGCTAAGTATTATCGCTACTCTCTGTACATTTTACACTTATAGCAAATTTGGTTTTTCTGCTTTGTTTTGAATTAAGGGTTTTTTCATCTAGATCTTTGTTTGTTTTTTTATTGTTTTATGATTTATTATAATCATTAGTTAATCCACGAGTTGAAACTCACAAGTATTCACTTACTTGAAGTTTTCGCATTCATACATTTAAAATCAATCGCATTTGTATCAAATAACGAGTTACATCAGTAATCATCTCTCTAATTTATGGAACGTCTGGTCATCATAGCTTTAGATTTTGGGTTACATCTAGTGATGGCTTATTCTGTGACTGATCCTGAAATCTACAGGTTCTTACAAATCGTGAATATCTCCAATAAGGTGAATATTCTTGTATATCTCTCTTCAAAGCAAATAGTTAATTTTTTGTTGTTGTATTTATAAGGTGTAGTTGAACAAATTTTAAAAAGAACATTAAAATGGCATAGAAGTTATATGATATGATTTATGGAACTTGATTTAAACTGATTCTAAAACTTCATCTTTGTAACCAGTGGCAACCTTCTTACCTTTTTCTTCGGTTGAAGCTTCACCGTGTAAGGCTAATAAAGAACCTAAATCGAATTTTGGTTGTTTTAATAATTTGACCTTTCTGATGTGGACGTTTTGTAATGGGAAGATGTTCTTGGTAGCCTTTTCAATTTCACGACCAATGACTTCTGGAATTAATTTTGAGGTTAATTGAGCTAAAGTAGAGTTTTGAACTTCTCTGGTGATGATTTCGTTCATTTGCTTTCTAACAGCTCTGATATGGGATGATTGAGCATAAGTGGTCTTCTTGATTTGGTTAGCTTGACGCTTGGTGAAAGCTAAACCGAAAACTCTGACAACGTAGTCGTCTGAAGTCTTAACGGTAACGTTAGCTTCAATCAAAGTTTGCCATTTTCTAACTAATGATCTTAATTTATCTGAGGTGAAATCTAAACCGTGGAAGTTGGTCAATAAGTTCTTACCTTGGACTTCATCAACTCTTAATTTAACGTTTCTGAAAGCATAGTCTTCTGAACCTTGTAAATCAGCTAAAGAAACTTCAACGATTCTACCCTTTAAGGCATCGGCAGCGTTCTTTAAACCGGTTGACTTGTTGACTAAAGTCTTACCAACGTTTCTGTTTTCGAAGGTTGATGGAGCCTTGATATCGAACCAATCCTTTCTGGTGAATGGATCAACGACTCTCTTCTTCAAACCTTTCTTACCTTTAGAAAGTCTCTTATTCTTACCAACAGCCATGATGTATGATGTGATTGACGTCTTATTAGGAAGAATTTGTGTTTTCGTTGAAACTCTTCTTTTCAGTATTCAATTTGGATGTGGCCATTTACCCGTGAAATCTTTTTTCGCTGCCGAAAATGGCAGATCCGGTTTGGAGTCTCTTCTCGGAAAACACCAGGACACCACTAAATGTGGCCCGCAGACCAGAAACGCAGTCACAAAAAAGCCATTTAAACATCCCAACACCAGATAAGACACCCTTTGTTTACATTTCGATCTACAATAAGGAACAGATCACAACTATGTTAACAGCACCAAAATGAACAGATTACCTCCGCCTGTACCTCTGCATCAACAGCAAGTCAAAAGCTCGTAAGTACAATCATCATTGTGCGAGATTATTTGCCATGTATAAGATCACATCCAAATAAAGAAATAGCGATGTGAGCCTTGAGAGACATAATCGTCGTTATTTACTCTTGAGTACCCCAACTACTAACTCAATGCTATTGATCAAGTGTTCCCTTGAAAATAGGAATCATCGGTGAGTCTGAAACTGGGAAGACTGCTTTGATGACGAAATTTGTGAATAATGAGTTCACTCCAGAATATAAACAAACTCTAGGTGTTAATTTTGCTGAAAAGACAATAGAAGCTGATTCAACTGATATGAAATACTCAATTTACGATTTGGGAGGCGCTCCTGAATATGAAAACATGATAGAATTAGCAGTGCAGGATTCTGTTTGTATAATATTCACTTTTGATCTAACAAGGATGGAAACCCTTTATTCCCTAAAGAACTGGTACAGACTGGTCAGAAATCATAACAAGACTGCATTCCCAATATTGGTTGGTACCAAGTATGATCTGTTTGTGGAAATGGATAAAGAATACCAACAAGAGCTTACAAAATCAAGTCTTCAATTTGCTAGGGTCATGCAAGCGAAATCGCTCATCTTTACCTCGAGTCTGGCATCTATAAATGTTTATAAGACGTTCAAATTGTTGATTCTGAAAGTATTTGATTTAAAGGTTACAAATATACCCGAGATCAACAATGTCGGAGATCCTCTTCTATTGCATCAATCTCTATGACGTGAGTGGGACAAATTGGATACCTTAAGCATAAACGATAGAGATTATACGTCTGATATACGTATATTTAACATTAGTAAAAACGAAGCCAACTATCAACAACAAATTAAAACGATAAAGTAAAACCAGATAAATTCATAATCATTAATTTATAAACTCCAAAGGGGTGCAGGTCATGCGAAGCAATTGAATATCACATTCAGTGATATATCTAAACTTTTAAAATGATTTCGTGTTCATTTGGTCAACTCTAGTAATGGACTTAAAATCTTATCCTTCTTCAAAGCTGAATTAACTTCATCATCTGCGATATTTAATTTAATGATAGAAGTTCTTTCAGAATCCCTGTTTCTCAGAACAATTCCACTTTCAATCAATTCACTCAGTATGAACTCAAATCCCTTTGGTCTTATTATATAATCCTTATAGAGAATATCAAGAATAGATTCACCTTCGATTTTGAAGTAATTGTTATCCTTTGCCACGTTAACTTTGACTATGTGTTCTATCTCATCAATAATATCTCCCAAGGAAGATTCTGCTAATCCTGATTTACGCTTCTTGGAGAGAATAGCAATCAAAACTAGTTTCCCTAAGAATGAAATGTCATTAATATAGTTTGAAACAGGCGAATTCGTTGTTTCAGTGGCAGCCTTGTTGACATGGATGATTTGAATTGTTACTGTAGTCGTTGTAGGATCTTGTTTCAGCGCATCTTGAACTGCAATCTCAAATGCTCTTTTACAAATCTTAATTGCACGTCTGGCATCACCACTGACACTAGCAACCTTTCTAGCAGCAAATGCGATAGCATCATCTGCCATAATATGTTTTATACCACCGTTGACGGTCTTTGTGAAGGTTTTGAGTCTATATTCAATGACTCTCTTCAGCTCATCATGGGTGTAACCTGGAAATTGCATTCTTTTAAGACCTATTCTAGAAGAAGTCTTGTTGGTCATCTCAGTTTCAGGTAAATCCATTCTATTAGCAACCGCAACAATAATTAGTTTAGATTTTTCATAAGTGGTCCAGTTAAAGAAATTGTACATCACAGAGTGATTTTTGTTAGCAATTTGATCCAATTCATCTAATAACAACACTAGTGGAATCTTAGCTTGGCCAGATTCAAAATACTTGTTTAGCTCAGTTGTTAAATTGCTTAAACCAATTTTTTGATCCGTTATCTTGTTCCATAATGCTTCATAACTACTTTCAGGGGAGATCAATTTCATACCATTGATTTCCAAGTAATTAAACTTCTTTCTCTCTGGTTTGTTCAACTTAACATCCAACTGTCTGATAACCTCACGGATAGTAACAGTTTTACCAGTCCCTGGTGTCCCACTTACAAAGATGGAGTTACCAGTTTCCATCTCTATTGATGACTCTACTGCCAGGTATAATTCATCAAATTGTTCTTCACGACATGGAACAGAGGAGGCATCACCAAACTTTGAATCCACGCGATCAATTGTGACCGTAGGTTCTGTATTCATTTCCAGCAAGGAAGCTGGACCCACACCTGGGTTGGTGATAGTTCTGTTGTGGTTTTTCTTCCTTCTAACATCTAAGTTTCCACCAAGTGAAGAGGCTTTAGATTTTTTACTTGGCTTCTTCTTATCCTCACCTTCCACTTCATCAGACGATTCATTAGAATCAGAGTCAGAATCAGAATTAGAATCAGAATCAGAATCAGAATCAGAATCAGATTTAGAATCAGATCCAGATGATTTAGCATTGAAGCCAACAGTACCGCTGACTTCTTCAATATCACTAGAGCCACTGGATTTCACATATTTTCCATCATCAGCGGATTCATAATCACTAAAATCAGAGATGACTGTTTCCGTAAGCTTTGATTTCTTGTTTGAATCGGTATCCCAATCTCCATTTCTCTTCCGTCTTCTCTTTGATCTACTGCTTGTGGTTGTGGATGATGGTTTAGGCTTTTTAGTTACCGTTGGTGCTTTACGCTTGACAGGAGAAGACTTTTTAGCTTCAGCAGCTTTTTTCTCCTTCTTGATGTCATCAGGTAATTTTAACTTGCTAGCAGCTGAAGAACCGTGTCTCCAAGGGACAACAACATATTCTCTTAAAGACTTTTCAGTACCGATTGGATCTTTACGCATGGACTCTTGAATCTTTTTGATGTCTAATTCTTGACTTGGTTTCTTAGCATATGGATCGAAACCACGAACCACGAAGAATGTATCATCAATGTTGGAATCATCCAAAGTAATTGAATTGAACTCAGTTCTATTCATAACGTTTGCCTTTGTGATTATATTGGAGACTTGTAACTTTTCCATCTCTGAAGTTAAAAAGATTTCATTTTTATGAACTTCACCATGTGGGATAAGAGTGACATCAATTTCATCAATTCTTGCTAACCAAGCACCAACAATGGTAATGAATTCAGCAGTACCCAAAACAATGTCTCTAATCAGATAGACTTGAGGCAAGCTGAAGTCGGGATCATTGACGAGGATGAAATCACCACCTTTGACTTCCATATCATCTTCCTCTCTTCTCAAGATCAACGAATCCGCAGCATTTGCGGTAGAGGAAGCACCACGTCTTGATTTTCTACCATTGTCAGTTGAACCTGGGACACCAGAGGTCTTATCTTTGGCGTCATTAAATTCCCATCTCCAGCCGTCAAACTTAGCACGCGTCTCAGCCATTATGAATTCAAAAATAGATCAATGTAGGATTGATATCACAGAAATTACCACGTACTCGTTGGTGGTTGATAGGTCAAATTGGGTAGCTTTCGTTGAAGGATCTTGATAGTTTGTTTACTTTTGGTTTTGAGCGCGTTTCGAAAAAAAAAAAAAAAAAAAAAATGTTGATGGTCGGAATTGCCGGTTTGGGACGAATTCCGAGGGGCTTCGAGGAGAATAAAGATTTTGAGATATCACTAAAGAACAAAAAATAAAGAATAAAAGAGACTATATTGCTGGGAAGGTTGAGGTACAACTGCCAGGGATGAGTTTCAAAACATGGGTTGCTTACAACTATGATACGTTCAAGTTCAGAGCTGCAATGAGCAAGTTGTTGAGGGTTTTGGGGCCATTATTGTGCATATCTTCAACTATAGCCATATTGGCTGGTTCAAAATCTCATCAAGCTCATTTATACGTTCTTAAACTTGATACATCAACTGTTAGTGTGGCTAATGGTATTTACTCTATTTTACAATCAGAGTTTTCAAATAACGGTGTTACTCATCAAAGTGAAATGACATCTTCACAAGTTGAGATCTTATCCCAATATGCTGTGACTTATGCTAGCGATTCACCTGCTTATATTACTTCATCATTATGGGATTTTTGCGTTTATTCATACAATGACACAACAACAGACTCAACAAGTACGGACATTACCAGCTATGATCCAGATTATTCCAACGTTGGGATGTCAGTTAATTGTACAAGTTCATACACTGCCGGAACAACTTTAGATACTTATTTCTTTGATTACCTGGATATATTGATGCAGGTTGGTTTATCCATTGTTATGGATTACATAGCAGAAGGGCTTGGTGCTACTGAGATTTTTACATATTATGATTATATTGCTAATAGAGCCAAATGGTTCAATAGGGTACCAAGATTATTAATTTCAGCAGCTGCTATCGAAGGTGGTCTTTTATTTTTGGCAATGCTATACTATTATTTCAAAAGGAATCATAAAATATTAGCCAAAGTTGTTTCACACACTGCATCATTTTTATCTGTTCTTGGGTTTATCATTTCCATTGTTGCTTCAGTAATCATTACTATTGTTTGTATTGAAGTTAGAGGGAAGGCAAACAATGAATTAAATCCTTATGGAATGACAATGTCATTAGGTGTGACTTGGTTTGGTCTATTATGGGTTTCATTTATTTCTACATTTCTAAACATGTTGGCTTGGGGAGGTCCTACTTGGTGTGCACCTCCAAAGAGGAATAGACATGGAAGAGATGAGATTGATTCAACAGAACTACTTTTGAACTCAAGACCAAGTTTTGGTGACATTGACACCACATTCTTTGGATACAAGACGAGAAACCAATCATATCATGAGTTAACATCAACACTAGGAGGAAGTAATACTGATGAATTTGCTGCAGATCAGAATAGTACCGATGATGATTCCTACAGTGAACAAGATATCAGCGATATGCTTCAAAGGCAGAATTCTATAGACGCGTTCCAGCACAATTCGTCTCAACCGCAAACAATGCCATTGGCAAGTCCTATATACCAGTAAAAGCTCCAATAACTAACCTGCTTTCAAAACGGAGAGATATTGCTAACAATTGTTTTGTGATTTTGTGTCAAAAATTGATATATTTTTTGAGGTGTAAAGGGATTTTTTTTTGTGCCCGAGATGTGTGATTTCAGATTTCAACATGAATCTGAATCCTCATTCAAACTTGTTCAAAGAGTATCAAGGATAAGAGTTACAAGGTATAATAGTACATCAATACTGTCACCATGAACAATATCAACCATCGAGGCAACACGTTAAGCCATTTTTTCAATGCTGCTCAAGATTCTGACGCGAGTACATCCCATTCTGTCAACTCCAAGAAATCAATGGGTCATGATTCTATAAAGGAAGAAGATAACCAAAGTGTTTGCTCTGAAGCATTTCGAACTAGTGAAAACATGTTCTACTCAAGCTCTGATAAGATGTCAGAAGGAGGAGGAGGAGGAGGAGGAGGAGGAGGAGGAGGAGGAGAAAGAGGTCGCTTTGTTGAAAGTAGACATACATCCTTGAAGAAGAGCATTCATTCAGAAGCTTTCAAATCATTAACCAAGTTTGTACCAATGACCAATGATCATGATGATATTGATACCAATGCATCACCATTTGAAGATGACGCCTTCTTTTATACTGCTGCTGTTGCTGCTACTACTACTGATACTTCTGGATCAAGGTATGATCATTTTGCTACTCCATTGGATTCTCAAAGTATTAAACAAACTCAAGTTTCATCAGGTTCTTCAAAAAAGCATCATCAAATTAATTATAATCAAAGAGGTACTGATAATTTAGATTCTTTGAATAATAAGTCAGATACAATTTTGTTTGAGAATCAATTAGCTATGATTAGTGATTCTAGTTCATCATTCAATAGATATAGTTTGAATGGAGATACATTGAAAGATGGTACAAATCCTTTCAATCAACAATCATTTAAGTTGTTAAATGATAGTACTGGTTCTGTTAATAAGATTTTAAATCCTGATACTGGGATTGAGTTTAGGGGTAATAGTATTGATGAAGTTGTTTCCAAGATTTATGATGAAGATAACGATGATGTGTTTATGACTGAGAAAATCAATGATGATAGTGATGATATTGATAAAGATGAAGATTGTATGGTTCTTGAAGAGATAGGAGGTGATGAGAATCATCGATATATTAAAAGAAATCATAAATTTTATTATCTGATTGTTATAATATTGATCATTTTATTGATTTTGAATCAAGTATTAATGGGTGTTATATTTTCTTGTAATCAATATACTGGAGTTTGTTTACCTCAATTAACTGTTCAATTGATTAGCAAATCCAGTTTAGCTAAGAGTACTTTGATGACAGTTAGAGAAGCATTAAATATTATATCATATTTAGCTATTGATTTAGGGACATCAAATTCTAATAATAATTTATATTTTTTTACAAATAATAATGATATTAATGGATCAAAATTAGATTATTATCAAACCAAAGTTATTGATACTTTTTCAACAGAATCAATTTATCAATTAAATTATTTAGGATATTGTCGTGTTGATGATAGAAGTATGACTAAATTAAATGGTGATGATGATGATGATGATTTAAATAATGAATTTTGTATGAATAGTTTTGGATTAGATTTATTGGCAGTATTTGTTAGAGATGCAGGAGCAGAATTAGGAAGATTAACCAATACTAATGTTGAAATTATGGGGAATAGTTTTGCCATTGCATATGAATTAATTATTACTGGATTTCATGAATTTGGTAAGACTGCAAATAGTCAATTAAGTTTAGGATCATCAAGAAATAGTAATCATATTATTGGTGATGAAATTTCATCAATATTTGATAATAATGGTGATTATAGTATAAGTGGAGATGGTAATGGAGATGGTAATGATTATAAAACATTTATTAATTATGCTATATTATTACAAAAGTTTAGTAAAAGTTTAGGATTATTGAGTGTTACAGAATATTTAATTGGATGTATTTTAATATTATTAGGTGTTGGATTTATTGTTATTTATAATCAAAATTATGATTATGAGAATTATAAGAATAAGAATAAGAATAATTATAAGAATAAGATTACTAAATATTATATGACTAAGAAAATAATGATTTGTTTTTTAATTTTATTATCATTTAGTGGATTTTTTATTGGATTTTTATTAATTTCATTAACATTTCAATATATTTTAAAATTGAAAGAGATTGGATTAAATGTTGGAATTGTTCAAGTTTTATATGGATATGGATTTTATATTCATATTATTTCATTTATTATACAATTAATTGAATGTATTTTAATTGTTTATTTAGCCAATAGTTTTAGAAAGAGAATGTTTTGATAAATATATATATGTATATGTTATAGGAGTATAGTATTACATGTGTAGGTTTAAAAGTTGAAACAAATTAAATAGTTTATTAAACTATATATATAAATACTTAGTATAAAATATGGTAATTAGAGAGTCAATTATAACTTTGAATTAGATGATGACTGTAACGACAACATCTTTTATTTTGAAGCAACAAATTCCAATAAATCGACAACTCTTGTTGAATAACCATATTCATTATCATACCAAGAAATCAATTTAACGAATTTTGGAGATAACCAAATACCAGCTTCAGCATCAAAGATTGAAGATCTTGAATCAGAAAGGAAATCAGTAGAAACAACAGCATCTTCAGTATAACCCAAGATACCATTTAATTTCCCTTCTGAAGCCTCCTTAATGGCAGCTTTAATTTCATCATAAGTAGCCTCCTTTACTAATTTAACAGTCAAATCAACAACAGAGACATCAACAGTTGGGACTCTTAAAGAGAGACCAGTTAATTTCCCATTTAATTCAGGGATAACTTTACCAACTGCTTTTGCAGCACCAGTTGAAGAAGGGATAATGTTACCAGAAGCAGTTCTACCACCTCTCCAATCCTTATGGGAAGGACCATCGACAGTCTTTTGAGTAGCAGTAATTGAATGGACAGTTGTCATTAGACCTTCTTCAATACCGAATTTATCATTAATAACTTTAGCTAATGGAGCCAAACAATTAGTTGTACAAGAAGCATTTGAAATAATTGATTCACCAGCATATTTATCTTCATTAACACCCATGACAAACATTGGAGCAGTTGAAGAAGGAGCAGTAATGATAACTTTTTTAGCACCTGCATCGATATGCTTTTGAGCAGTGTCTAATTCTTTAAAGACACCTGTTGAATCAACAACAATATCGACATTATCTTTACCCCATGGGATGTTTGAAGGATCCCTTTCCATATAAGTTTTGATTTTATGACCATCAATGATAAGATAAGATCCTTCATGAGTGACTTTACCCTTGTATTTACCATGAGTTGAATCATATTTAAACATGTAGGCAGCGTATTCTGGGTCAATGAAAGGATCATTAATGGCGACAACAGTAATGTCCTTTCTTTGCAAAGCGACTCTGAGGACGAGACGGCCGATACGACCAAATCCATTGATACCGATAGTGACCATTGTGGTAGTTGTTGTTATGTTGTTGATTAAGAAGTTAAGTTGTTAAGAATATAATTCCTTGTGTTATAAGTTTTAAGAGAAGTAAAAAATTAAGGGGGAAGTTGCACTCCTTTTATAGTAGTTGCTGTTGAAAAACACTGACCGACGACAATTCAATAAATTGCACCTTGTGATGTTTTCTTATAAGTTGTTACTTTACTAGTTAAGGGATTAAGGAGTGTTGTGATGGTCCAAGTGGTGTTAGGGTGATGGTGCTATGAATGATGTATCCAATTGAGTATACTGCTAATACTATATACTTATAACTTATAACTTATTCATTACAGTATTATAGTCTTGTTATAAGTTAATAGTCACCACCGAAAGATAAAAAATTTTCCGTTCAAGAACAAACTAAGGATAAAGAATGAAGAATAAAGAGGTTAAGGTGTATAGTGTATAGTGTATATGGTATATATTAAGGGTATAGTGTATAGTGTATAATGTATATACTGACTCAATTGCTGTTCAATCATTGTTTAGTTAATAACAACCCTTAAAAAGGATATGTGTCACCAGTCGGCAATACTGAGAATAGGCTATAATACTATTCACTAGTATTCAGTGTTTAGTCAGGACATGATCAACTTATAATAACATTGATATAATAACAATATAGTCAATACTATATAATGATACACTTTGTAGATATATATTACTTACCACTTACTACTCTTATAGTATACTTATAATTATATGATGAACAAGTATATACCATGCCATCAACAGCCAATCACAGTTTGTTCCGAATTCATAACATCTTTAACTATAGCTAGTAGTATTAGCAATATATATCAAATTCATCTCTTTAAACTATTTGAACTATTTAAATCATTAATATTATACCAATTCTCTCATTAAAGCACTATATATATACCTTATACCTTATACCTTATACCTTATACCTTATACCTTATACTACTACTACTATACTACCACCACCACACCTCGCCAGTCATTACACTTAGCGGTTCTGCCATTTTCACAAGTTGACTCCAAATTTCAAATTTCACTGTTTTTTAATATTTTCAACACATCAACAACTTCTTCAACAAAATCAAATTGACAATACTAAACCACTTTTATAAGACCCTATACACTACTCTTAGCGAATTTAAAAGAAAAATTTTTATTATAAAATAGGCTTGCCTCCCTCTTATTCTTTAGTTATAGTCTTACTATACTCTTCAAAACAAAACCTATCAAAGACTAATTACATACAACAATATGAACTTCAATATCTCTTCAAAGGAATCTCAACACTTGGAAGAACAATACTCTGCCCATAACTATCATCCATTACCAGTAGTCTTTCATAAGGCTAAGGGTGCTCATGTTTGGGATCCAGAGGGAAAGGAATATTTGGATTTCTTATCTGCTTATTCTGCTGTTAATCAAGGTCATTGTCATCCAAAAATTATTGATGCTTTAATTGAACAAGCTCAAAATTTAACTTTATCATCAAGAGCATTTTCAAATGATTTATTTGGTTTATTCTCAAAATATATTACTGAATTCTTTAATTATGAAATGGTTTTACCAATGAATACAGGTGCTGAAGCTGTGGAATCTGGTCTTAAATTAGCAAGAAGATGGGGTTATCTAAAGAAGGGTATTCCAGAAAATGAAGCAATTATTTTATCAGCAAAAGATAATTTCCATGGTAGAACTATTGGGATTATTTCAATGTCAACTGATCCAGATTCAACAACTCAATTCGGTCCATTTTTATCAAATGTTGGTCCAATTATTCCAGGTACAAATAAACCAATTAGATATGGTAATGTTGATGATATTGAAGAATCTTTTAAATCTCATGGTGATAAAATTTGTGCTGTTTTATTAGAACCAATTCAAGGTGAAGCTGGTATTGTGGTCCCATCTCCTGATTATCTTACAAGAGTTCAAACTCTTTGTAAACAATATAATGTCTTATTAATTTGTGATGAAATTCAAACTGGGATTGGTAGAACTGGGAAATTATTATGTTATGAACATTCTCCAAATGTTAAACCTGATATTGTTTTATTAGGTAAAGCTTTAGGTGGTGGTGTCTTACCAGTTAGTGCTGTTTTATCATCCAAAGAAATTATGCTTTGCTTAAATCCAGGTTCTCATGGTTCAACTTTTGGTGGTAATCCATTAGCTTCAAGAGTAGCAATTGCTTCATTAAAAGTCATTAAAGATGAAAATCTAGTAGAAAGATCAAAAGAATTAGGTGATTATTTAAAGGAACAATTACTTGAATTACAAAAAAATTCAAATGGTATTATTTCAGAAGTTAGAGGTAAAGGTCTTTTATCAGCAATTGTTATTGATTCTTCAATGGCAAATAATAGAACTGCTTGGGATTTATGTCTTTTAATGAAAGATCATGGTGTATTAGCCAAACCAACTCATGATCATATCATTAGATTAGCTCCTCCATTAATCATTTCAAAGGAAGATTTAGATAGAGGGATTGAAGTTATTAAATTATCATTAGCTGCATTACCAACTGTTGAAAAATCTTCTGGTCATTGAAATCATATATAAGTATTTGATTATAAAAAAATTAGGGTTAATATCATGTTTTTGTTTTGTATATAAATATCTTGTTAAATAATTTGTAGCTAGTTTACTATAGTAAAAACGTGGTACAAATCGAGCATAGCCTTTAAAACGTCATAACTAGTGATCTGACTATATAAATTTCGCTTATTAACAGACACATACAACTCAATCAATATTATTTATGTAAATACTATAGACTATAATAACTAAACACTTATATATATCCTATCAATCCTATCAAATATTTTCTGTTTACAATTACACTGGCGTACAAAACAACAAAAACAACAAAAAGAATCAGAAAATCTAAAAAATTGACCAAAATTCAAAATTCAAAATTCAAAATTTATAGACACTCTCTTTTAAACAATCTTTTTAAACAAACAATATCTTATTAAAAGTCTCTTACTCTCCAAAACTCTTAAACTCTTACTATTACTATTACATCTCATCCTCATCATATGAACACAGTGGAACACTTGTCCTTTGGTAGAGTCTCCTTTCTCACTTTTGAAGCCATTGTACAAGTCATTTTGGTTTGTCTGGCTGGTTTCTTTGCCGTTAAACATGGATTATTAAATAAGGAATCACAAAAGAGTATCTCATTATTAAATGTGGATTTATTCACTCCTGCTTTGGTCTTTAGCAAATTAGCTCCTTCATTATCTTTAAAGAAATTATTTGAAATCATTGTAATACCAATCTTTTATGCACTTTCAACAGGTATTTCATTCATTGTATCAAGAATTGTGGCAAAATATTTAAATTTAGATGAACCAGAAAGTAATTTTGTTACTGCAATGAGTGTCTTTGGTAATTCAAACTCTTTACCTGTTTCATTAACTTTAGCTTTAAGTTATTCATTACCAAATTTAGAATGGGATGATGTTCCAGATGATACCCCTGATAAAGTTGCTTCAAGAGGTATTTTATATCTATTGATCTTTCAACAAATTGGTCAAGTATTAAGATGGTCTTGGGGTTATAATACTCTAATGAAGAAAAAATCAGAATACTCTTCATCATCAATTTCTCATTCAAATCATTTTAGATTGGATTTAGAATCTGATCCTCATAATTATGATGCTACTTCTTCAAATAATAATAGTATCCTAACAAATTCTTTTCCAAATAATCATAATAGTATTGATATCAATATCAATAATAAAGATGATCATTTCTTAACAAATACTTCCTCACCTGTTGATGATACGGCTACTTCAAGTATAAATACAAATAATAATAATAATAATAATAATAATAACAACAACAACAACATTAATGATAATATTGAAAACCCTCTTGCTGATGAAGTTATTATTGATGATAATTATTCAATCAATGTTTCTATCAATTCTTATGATAACCTTTCACAATTTGAACAAGTTAAAAAAATTACAATCAAATATTTCCATAAAATTAATGCTTCAATGAATCCTCCATTATATGCAATGGTGGCATCAGTTTTTATTGCATCAATACCACCATTACAAAGAGAATTATTTATAAATGATCGTTTCATTCATAAAACAATTGTTGAAGCAATAAGACAATTAGGTTCAGTTTCAATTCCTTTAATATTGGTCGTTTTAGGTTCAAATTTATATCCTTCAACTGATATTCCTCCACCTTCAATTCATTATAAAAGAATAGTTATTGGTTCTTTAGTTTCAAGAATGATTATACCTCCATTAATTTTATTACCAATAATTGCTCTTGTTGTCAAATATATTAGAATTTCAATCATTGATGATCCAATTTTTTTAGTTGTTACTTTCATATTAACAATTTCACCTCCTGCTATTCAATTATCTCAAATTTGTCAATTAAATGAATTATATGAAAAGGAAATGGCTGGTGTTTTATTTTGGGGTTATGTCGTTTTAACTTTACCAACAACAATAGCTGTTGTGGCTGCTGCATTAAGTGTATTACAATGGGCACTTCAATAGATAAAATAAAATAAAACATCATATCATATTATGATCAATTATTCAATTTCAATTCAATTCAAACTCAAACTCAAACTCATTTTTACTTCTTGCTTGTTTCATCGTCGTTTATTTATTTATTTTTATATCTTTTAACTCATTTTTTTGTCGTTGCACTTTTTAAAACGACTCATGACACTCTCTTTAGTCATATTCAATCATCATTTATAAGATTGATCTCAACAAGTATAGATCAATACTTTATAAATCAATATCAACACCACCATCAATTCTTGTAAGTCCTTCAGTTAAAGGCTTACTGGAATCACTCATTCATACAGGTTCCTTAGTTGTCACTGTTTCTTAAGTTTTAAGTTTCAACATATAGTTTATATACATACATTTGTTCATACAGTTAGTTTGCGTTATATACAAAATTGTAGATCATCTGAAAATAATCACAACTATTAATTATCTAAAAAATAAAAGCTGTTTTTATAATCAATGTAATCATGATAATGTTCTTCATTTACTTTCAATTATCTATCAGAAATCATTATAACTTGAAATAGTTAAAAAATCACATGTGAATCTATCAACATGATTTATAATCTTTCAATATTGTCATAATTATCATTGTCATTTTCATCATCATTGTCATCATAGTAATCAATCAGTCTTTCTTGGCCTCAATAGATTGAACTTTTTTCTCCTTTTCAGGAGGTGGAATGTTAAGATCTTCACAATCTTTAAATATCTTCTTAAAGATATCATCATAATTTTCAGCAAAGGTAACATCTAAACCTTCCTTAATATGAGCTGGTAAATCTTCAAAATCACCAATATTATCCTTTGATAAAAATATCGTTGTAACTTTATTTCTTTTAGCAGCTAATAATTTCTCCTTTAAACCTCCAATTCTTATAACTTTACCTGTCAATGTGATTTCACCAGTCATTGTCATTGGTGGTAATGGTTTATTAAATGCTAATGAAATTAAAGCAGTTGTTATTGTTATACCTGCAGATGGACCATCTTTAGGAATTGCACCTTCTGGTAAATGTAATTTGATATTATTTCTCTTGTAAAATCCATTCTTCACATATCTCTTAGCCACAGAATATGAAATCTTTATAGATTCCTTCATAACTTCACTAATATTACCAGTGGCAGATAAATCACCACCAGTATATTTACCATCTTCTGTTTCTGCTTCCTCTGAAATAGTTTCAACATATAGAGCAGCTCCTCCTCCCTCTGTCCAGGCTAATCCCATAACAACACCTGGTGGAGTAACTTCAAACAATCTATCTGATAGATATATTGGAGGACCAATATAATCTTTCAAATTCTCTGGATTAATCTTCAATTCAAATGATTCAGGAACTGTTAATGTATCCATCTTCAAATCAGCTAATAAATATGTTTCTTTTATATCTTTAACTGGTGCATTATTATCGATATTGGCTTCAATTTCTTCTTTTCCCTTTAAAATATCATCTTCTTTGTCAACTGGTTCAATCTTATCAATTTCTTCAACAACTTTATAAGATGCCTTTCTAAAAACCTTTTCAACCAATTGCTTTAGTCTTCTTACCCCACTTTCTCTTGAATAATGTTGAACCATTTCTTCAACACTACTAGTTGGGATTTCAATGTTTACCTTTGAAAGACCTGATTTTCTTTTGGCATCTGGAATTAAATATTTCTCTGCAATTGAGATCTTTTCAGATGCAATATAACCTGGCACTTCAATGATTTCCATACGATCTAACAATGGTCTTGGGATTGTTTGTAAAGTATTGGCAGTACAAACAAACAATGCCTTTGAAACGTCAAATGGTAAATCCAGATAATGATCTGTGAATTCATTATTTTGAGCAGGATCTAATAATTCTAACAAAGCTGAAGCAGGATCTCCATTAACACTGTGACCTCCAATCTTATCAATTTCATCTAACAAAATCAATGGATTTGAACTTTGTGTCTTCTTCAAACCTTGAATGATACGACCAGGTAAAGCACCAACATAAGTTCTTCTATGTCCAAAAATTTCTGTTGGATCAGCAGTACCACCGACAGAGATTCTAAAAAAGTTTCTTTCAAGAGCTCTTGCAATAGATTTAGCAATTGATGATTTACCAACACCTGGAGGACCAACAAAACAAATTACTTTACCATCCACAGTTCCACGAAGTTTACCGATAGCAATCATTTCTAGAACACGGTCTTTAACATCTTGAAGACCGTAATGATCTTCATCTAATATTCTTCTAGCTCTGGAGAGATTAAAGGAATCTTTAGTAAATCTATTCCATGGCAGTTGTGTGATCCATTCCAGATAGTTTTTGGTAACATTATACTCTGATGAAGCAGAATCTAGAGTGCTGAACTTAGCTAATTCATCATCACATACCTTCTTAACTTGAGGTGGTAGTAATAATTTAGATAATCTTTCGTTAAATACCTCTACCATTTTCTCATTTGTATCACTTATACCGGCAATCTTTTTCAGTTCCTTAATCTTTTCTAAAGCAATATATTTGCTTTGAAGTTTTGTTGATTTTTGATCAATGGCTTCATTTACCTTTTCTCTTAGTTCATACTCAGATTGTTCAGCCTTGACAAGAATATAAGCCTTCTCTAATCTTGCTTCGATATCAAGGGAATCCAGAACTTCTTGTAAATCCTTTGCCTTTGCAGCACAAGCTCCTGCAACAAAATCAGCTAATATATCAGGATGCTCATATATATTTGACTTTTCACGTAGTGAATCACTGAAGTGAGCAACTCTTTCTCTCAAATCTGAATCAAAAACTGATAATGCCTTTAGTAAAGACAAGATCTCAGCAACCAATGCTCTAATAACTTGTGAGTTTGGATCATAAGGCAGATTCTCCACTTTGGTAACATTAGCTAATGACACTTGATAGTTTTTGAGATCGTCAAATGGTGCAGTATCAATCTCTTCATCAAATCTTGTGGTAACAGTTTGTTCTATCTCTTCTTGAATGGCCAAATCATCAATATCTTTGCCTTGTTCCTGCATTTCTTTTTCAACTTCTTGTTCAATAACCTTAGCTCTTTCTGCTCTTTCTGCATCTGATTTAGGGAATGCTATATCATCTAATTGGATTCTAGAGTGAGAGTACAAAATTGGGGTAATGTAGCTACCTGATGAGTTTGAAACAGTGGCCATATTGAAGATTTGACAAAAAGTACCGATTTGGTGAACTTGATCCTTTGTCTTGATCAACTCGACAGTTTGAGTGTTATCCTTACTCAAAAACACACCAATGTATGGCTTATCAGACTTTGCTAATTTATGTAAAGCCTTTAGTAAATTTTCATCTTTTATGTGAACAGCGTTGAATGAACCTGGAATGAATGGCCTTCTTGGAACAGCAATTGCGAGAACTGTTGGAAATACTTCAGGATTCTCATTAGCCTTTGATGACTTTCCATCTCCATTATTGTTATTGTCTTTAACATCGTTACCATCGCCATCGATGTTGTCGTCGTTGCGAGGTGGTAATGGAGGTGGCACACCAGCCTTATTAGCATTTTCTCCAACAAGGTCAGATAGCTCTGCACGTTCAAGAGAAGACTCTTCTGGTGTTTCAGACGAGGGATCTTTATCAATTTCATTTGGAGCAATGTCGTTGGTTTCGTTGGTTTGTGTTGTTGGTTTATCGTCAACAGATTTTGATTTATCAGCATCAGAGATATTGACGTCTGGCTTGTCAGTAGAATCAGAATCCTTCGCAATCAAACCTCTTAAAAACTCAGGTCTTTGTGCAAATGGTAATGAGTTTAGATGTCTTAGCAACTGATGTACTTGGGTTTCAGTGTTGAACTTGTTGGTGATATTTTGGGTGGCGTTGATATGATCCAAATATGAGGACGATAATGGAAGACTGGAGAAGGTTTGCAACCTGCTATTGGAATTTGCTAGCGACGCAGTGGTTCTGACCAAGCTAATTGATTGCCTATTAAGAGCGGCAAAGCGTCTTATAGAGCCCTTGGCTGATAACATGTAACAAAGAGTGAATCTGTGGATTGTAAGGTTTTGAGCCAGTTGAGGATTAATCAAGATCGACTGGCTTTTGAATTTTCGAGGTGCCACTCTCCAGCCACAATATTTTAACCAGCCGCAGATTTCAACCAGTAGGGCGACCCTCAGAGTTGAGGTACTACAGGGTTCGAGCATGTAGTCAAGAGCCACAGGCCTATAGCTGAATATATATTGTCGTTCATTTCACTTCGTGTGTATTATTCACCTGCTTACTATTGAACAGGTACATCTCTTTTCTTTATCACCAATCCGTTCGATGGCACCAACCCGCTTTTATTAATACTCTTCGTCTGCTCTGGTATATTCATAGAGCACTCGATCTGTTTCTTCATTTTTCATTACCTCATTTGGATCAAATGTCCCATCCACCAGATCCTCTTGCTGCTGCTGCTGCTGCTGCTGTTGTTGTTGTTGCTGCTGCTGGGGATCTGTCAAATCATGATTAATGCTATGAGTATCATGGTTGTGATTAAGACCATGTTCCAGGTTATCGTTATGATCCATTGTATGACTGTGAAGGTCACCGTTGTGATGGTTTGAAATAGATCCCCTATGATCGTCATCCAGCGACAATATTCCATTTTCTTCCACTTTTATTGAGTTCATTATCTCATTTTCTAAATCATTTTCAATACCCAATTCCCTATTGACATCAGCCATACCTACGTCTCTTTGACCATCAACATCAATCTCATCATCATCATTCAAGGGTATATTTGTGATCTCCCTTTGTAACTGTTGTTCTTGTTCATATATGGAATTTTGTTTAGTTTTGGCCTTCTTTGTTTCTCCACGTTCTTGTTTTAAAGCCTGTTGCTCTCTATACTTGGCTAGATATATCTTCAATACCTCTGAATAATTTTCAAAGCCTAAACTTGTCATGGAAAATAATATATCCTCACCATTAATGGTTTTCCTCTTTTCAGAAAGACATTTGTCGCTTGACTCACTTGTGATAAATGAGATAAACTCAGAAACACATTCTTGCATACACTCTTTGGCATCCTTTGAGACCTTAGCAGTCGTCGGTAGAGTGTTCTTCATAAGTCTTGCAACATTTGCAATTGGTAGCCATCTATCTTGCTCTCTGAGCTCAATCTCCTTCAATGCCTTTTCACTCAAGATAGTGTTACCGTTCGAGGAATCACTATCAATTCCGCTGCCATTTGATGACGGTATTAATGATTCGTGTATTTGGTCCATTGTTTGATAAATATGAATATTATGACTCTTAGCTAATGTTTTGTATCACAGTGAGATTGGTATTGTAAAAGTAGCCAGTTCGTTTTTTATTGTTGTTCTTTGATTGATTGGGGCAGAATGTCGTAGTATGCCTTTGTATAGCGATAGCGATTCTTTTCAAAAGTGAGATTGAATAAGAAAAATGATTATAGCAAACTATTCAGAATATTGAAGTAATGGACCCAAACACTCTGATTGAAAATTCGTTTACGGCCAGGGTTGATAAATCAAAAGATTGATTATGTTTACTCTTCTGTCATTAGTTGTTTTTTGTTGATTTTTCTTTCTTTGAAAATTTCGAAAAAAAGAAAGCTCAATAATTTGCGCAATTTGTTTTGCCTGTTCTGGGAATTGCGCAAAATATCTTGTTTTGGAAGTTTTACGTAGTCTTTTTTGGTTTTCAGATGAAAATTGAAAGAAACGCGTACCTGCTAACGGCCTCACTCAAGGTGTAGATCAAAACCAGGAGAGTATTGAAGAGATGCCACCAAAGGGCTGGAGAAAGAACCATGATGGTGCCAACCCAGTGTCAGCAAAAGAAAGGGACCAGATTTCAATTGCAGATATTCTTTTCCCAAAGGCAACTGTAATTAGATTATCAAGATCTATTTTACCTGATGGAAACATTGTTTCGAAAGACAGTGCTACGGTGCTTCAAAGAAGTGCTACTGTCTTTGTAAATTACCTCTTAGTACAGTAAGTTTGTCTTTTGTTTTATTTCTTTAATTAATCATTTACTCTTTAATTTGAAGAACAGTTAATCCAATAACTCACTTTATCAACAAATTCTAACGTTATACCAAACTCCAAATGTTAAAGTGCAAGAAATAGTGCAGCAGCAAATAACAGAAGAACAATCACGGCTCAAGATATAATAAACGGATTGAAAGAGTCTGAATTCTCATCATTCATCCCACAGGTCCAATCTGAACTAGAAAGTTACTCTGCTCAGAAGGATGCTATCAAGCAAAAGAAAAGAGAAGAGAAAGAGTTGTCTGGCGACAAAGAAATTATACAAAAGGACAGCACTGAAGATGGCCAAGAAAACATTGATGATGAAGAGCAAGAGGTAGGCTCTGATACTGAATCTAGTGAGAAAGTTGTGAAAAAGGCAAGAACCGAAGAAATCATTGATGCAGATCAATCAAGAGAGAATGCTGTTAGTGATGCTGATATAACGAACTAAGAGTCATATATTCGAAGAGAGGATTGTAATCAGGATTGCAGTGAAGCTCTAAGAGATCACAAGTGATTTAAATGCATTGGTTTATATGGATATTTAGGGGTCTAATCAAAGATCGTACGTAGTATTGTCCGAACATTCAAACGAAATACAAATCAGAAAGTACAATATATGTACATAATTACAATTAATCCTTGTTATTCAAAGAGTACAAACACTTGGACAAATACTTAAACATAACTCACTCTCTGGTTCAGAAAGTCGTAAAAGGACTACCAAAACCACACCTTTCACCAAAACAAAACTCTAACGATAACAAATAAAAAGAATAACCCAATAACAAAAACCAATGCCCAGAATTTGATGTTTTGCCACCACATCTTTCTTTTGACTCTTGTTGAGCTTGATCTAAAGTTGCTTGATAGGTTATTGATTCTGTCAGTCTTATTTACCAATAGGTTGATTCTTTCATTTCTTTCCAACACTTGTTCGATGTTTTCATTTAAAATATATTTGATTTCATTCAAATCATTCTTAGTGATTTCAATCAGATTTTTCTGGAATTGCATTTCTTGAAACTTTATAATTTGATTGAATTTGATCTTAAACTCCACTATATTAGCACTATTTGTGGCTGATGCATTTGCACTGGTACCAGTAGCATTGTTTGAGATTGAGGATGATGGCATGATGGAGGAAGATCTATAGTGCGAATAGTCTTTTAAGATATTATCTAGTACCATTAGTGGGAAGGATCTAGGTATATCTGCCAGACAAATTGTCAACACTGTAACTAAGTCATTGGACTCCAATATCGTCTTCAAGAAATATAAAGAGAGATTAAAACCATTTATGTTGAACGGCATAGAGCCAACTAGTGCTTCAGATGCATTTATAACGCTGATTTGGTTGGATATTATTTCTGTGATATTCAATAGCTTATGTTTGTTGGTAATCACTTGATTCTCCAATGTGTATTGTGTTGTTGAATTCAACGTTAGAGTTGTATAGATCACTTATCGTCCGCATCTTCAATGTTAGTTTTCAAATGTTATTTTGTTGATTGCAAAAACGAGTTCAGCTACTTACACGAGCTATTGATATTGTTCTCATCATTCATGTTGTAATGGATCAGTCCCTTATTTCAAACTGATTGATCGCTATTAGTGTACCTTCAACTTGTATCAGAAACTAAGGGGGTAGAAGCTAAATGATTTAACAAAAATTCGAGAAATTAAAGAGGCTACAAAACATGGCAGATTTCACGGGTCGTCAATGCGTCAAGCGCAATCATGGTGTATTAGAATCACATGAACAGTCATCATGGAGTTGTTATAATCAAGGAAATATACCCTAGTTGTTGTCGCTGTTTGACAAGATTCTCAAGATACTGAGGAATAAGTTGATGATATCCAAGTATAAGGAAATAGCAGCTGGAACTTCTTCTTCAATGTTGAATTTTCTCATAATCAATTGAGTGTCAATCACGATATAAACACAAAAGACAACGGCAGAGACTGAACTATAAACAATTTCAGCTGTAGATGATGGTTGGAAAAAGAACATGACAAAGCTGACACCGATTAAGGCGAATAAAACACCATTAAGGACACCTAACCAGGAACTGAAGTCATATTTGGATTGAACGGCAAATAAAGTCAAACCAATAAAGATAACAAGTGTAATAGTAAAGGCTTCTAAAACGATTTTGGTATCATATAAACTTGTAGTAAATCCAACCAAATAACCTTCAAATAATGTGAAACCTGTTAAAAGGATAATATTAACTGGATACTTCTTACTTTGAACAAAGGCAGCAATCAAAAATCCGATAGAACCAATCATGGAAACAAAAAACAACCACATGTTGTTGAGAGCAAAAGTTTTGATGGTGTCATTGAGTATTATCAATGAACTTATACCAGTAGTCAACAATAATTGAAAGAATAATAATGTATAGACCTTTCTAATGAATTGTAATCTTATTGGTAACTCACAGCCTGATACAATGGTATCGTACTTGAAGTCATCTGGAACGTTGGCGTTAATTGGAACATCTGAATTATCAGTGTATGCCGGAGGATTTGTCAGAGGAGTATAGCTCATTGTGTGCAAAGTTTAAATGTTTGTAGTCTTTGGTTGATATGTTTGAGAGAATGGTAAAGTTCCAAGTAAAGAGTAGAAGGTTCTTTTATATTCTAATTTCTTAGCCACAAAAAAAAAAAAAAGCACGAACAGTGCACAAAAAATAACACCGAGAGTTGCCGGTTTAATTCCGGTTTTCTACAATTAAATCCGATCGAATGCTTGTCGTATAGTTTACTGATAAACAAATCAACTGCTAACCTTCATAGATTGGTGTGCCTTCTTTCTTCTTCTGAAGCAAATAGCTCTCAAATCGCCGTAATTCATAACAACTAGCTCATAAATGCAAAGAAGAATCAAAAGCATGCAATCCAACCACATAACAGCCTTTACTCCAATATGTTTATGTGCCCAGGCAATCCCAAGAATGATACATCCCACAGGGATTCTAAATCCAATCCTCAAGTATCTTTTAACATACCATTCTGTGTCTTCATCTCTGTCCATAAGTGCCAAAAATGTTAGGGAAGATAAGGCTATCAAAATACCTGCTGAAAAGAAGAGAATTGTTCCCATCAACTCTGTCGATTCCTCTTCACCTTCAACAAAATTCTCAGTCATCATAGCAAGGTCAGCACCTGCATCTCCAACAATCAATAAACTAGCGATCAAGGGGAAATGAAGATAGACATACCCCATTGCAGTTGCAGCACTTCTTCTAATTGCATGTGTGGCCTTCTTTGATCCATCTTTATGTGAATATAGCTCCAAAAAGACATAAGCATCAAACAATATAGAAATAGCTTTTGTTAATTTCATATTCCAACCAATAGCCAATGGTGATTCACTTAAGATTGAGAAGAGATATTCACCAATAGCAATAATATAAAATGATTGAAATCTTTCAGCTTCATGTTCAATATTTAAAGCAGTTGAAAATTCAACCTTTATTAGTTTTTTAAACCTTGGATGAACAGATGTTATTGATATGATTTGTTCTAATGTGAATAGACAAGCTGCAAATATAGCTCTTCCCCAATTTGAATGAATGAGTAAAATGAAAAACCATAATGCAGAAGTGACTGTTGTTGAAAAACTATAAATAAACATTTGTACTCTATGTTCAAAAATATAATAAGAATAAAACAATATCATTAATACAGAAGTCATTCTTGCCAAAAAATAAGAAACAACACAAGTCAATAATGCAGTATTACTTTCTGTTAAATATTCACAATTATTATCATAAACAATCAATAATACTAATATCCAAATGATATAAGTATTTTGTAAGACATCATCATTGAAATAATAATTCATCATTTCTTTAACATCACTCCAAATTGTCCATGTTGGTATAAAGACAAGGAAATATTTTAAAAATGATAACCCAGTTGGAGTCTTTGTTGCTGAAGAAGCTAAATTTGAAGCAATACCAACATAGACTAGATCTAGAAACAATTCCATTTTGGAGCTTGATCTTTCCTGTCTTGTTCTATAAAGCTTACCATTATGGAAATAATTTAGAGCATAAGGTCTTGTAAAGAATACATTATGTTTTGGAGGTTTGATGAATGCCACATTGATGTCACCATATTTCCTGATAAATTCTTCAACCTCTTCATCTTCTTCTTGTCTGGTTGTACCATCGATAGCTTGTGACTCATCTAGTTCTATGGCATGATCATCCTGTTCTTCATCATAAAGATTACTTGTATTACTCCCGTTGGCACTCTTGTCATTGTTGTCAATTTGGGACCCTTCAAATGATTTGTTGGTGTCAATGATGTCTGTTTTGGCAGCCGTGTCCACCTCATTGGACGACATGATCTAGATATGAGATGTGCTGAGTTGTTTCACTGAGGGATAAACCAACTGGATAGATATATATAAGATAGGATCAACCTTGCTAATTTGTTGTAATTTGGTACATTTGTTTGTTGAAAGTGCAATATTTCAAATTTTAAGTCAAAATTCTGAATTCTTGGCTCCAAAAATTTCCTTGGGAGCAACTACGCAACTACGCCATGATAAATTGATTTGGAGTGCAACATTTTCAGTGAAGAGGTGATGTTTTAGGATAAATGAATAATTAGTAGTTACACAAGAGAGTCAATTGATCGATATGAAAATGTATAAATTGGTATAAATGTATAAATCAATCACAGAATCACCTAGAGATTGAACTACAAACAAAAATACAAAATTCAGCAGAAAATCCACTGTTTCTTCTTCAAAGTAATCATCATACGTATTCAAGTAATACTAATTGAAAGTCAAGAGCTAGTATATATAGAGCAGACTAATGAGCAGTGAATCCACCACTGGCGTAGATGGTCTGGCCTGTAATCCAGTGGCCCTCAGTGACAAGGAATCTGATGATTGGAATGATATCTTCAGTCTTTGTCAAACGGTTACCAAGACCCATTGTCTTGAAGTAGGCAACGCTTCCATCAGTCTCCTGGCCATACAGGAAGGGGGTGTCCATTGGGCCTGGTGCCACACAGTTCACGTTGATGTTCTTGTCGTGCAACTCCTTGGAGGCCGTCTTGGTAAAGTATTCGACAGGGGCCTTAGCACCTTGGTAAACACCATATCCATCACAATAGGCAGCCAATAAACTGGTAACCAAGGACACAATGGATCCACCATCAGCAACGTACTTGTAACACAGCTTCAAAAAGATAAAGGCACCCTTGGAATTGATATCAAACATAGTATCATATTCCTTGATGGAAACATCACCAATTGGCTTCTTTAAAACCATACCAGCATTATTGATTGCAATATCAATAGATCCGAACTTGGCAATGGCATCCTTAAAGATTTGTTCAGCTTCATCTTCCTGTGACAAGTCAGCCTTGACCAAGATGGACTCAACACCGTATTCTGACTTCAAGGTCTTGATCAATTCCTCACCGTTTGGCTTCTCACTGGCTGAATGGTAATGGATAACCAAGTTGGCGCCAAACTTGGCGAGTTCCTTAGCAGTGCCTAAACCCAAGTTCTTTGTAGCACCAGTGATGAGGACAGTCTTGCCCTTTAATGAAATGTCTAATGGAGCCATTGTTGTTTGTGTTTGTGTTTGTATTTGTATTGTGATTGTTCAATTGAATTGAATTGAATTGAATCGACTTCTCATTTATCACATCAGAAGATCCTGATTCCTGTCCCCTTATATAGTTTTCCAGTTGGGCTCAAGAGCTCTAGATTGCTACACTTTTGAATGCGATTGTCTGTCTGCCTTGAAGCAGGGCAATGTTCGCCATGCAGCACTGTGTTATCGGCTCAATAGACCTCTCATATCTTCACAAACTACAATACAGCCAATACCACCAATTGTGCAATCATATTGTTGTTGTCTTTTAATTTCGAACAATGGCTTGCTGACTTGGAACTTTGATGCAGACTGCAAATACCGGAGCTAAAAAAAATAATAGGGAAAAGGGAAAAGGGAAAATTAAGCTGGGGTTCAGTTTCATTATTCATTTTCCAGACAATGATATGATGATTGGGTAAGCTTATCCTCCGACATATCATATACAAAACATCAATAATATTAAAGGGTATATGTTGATCTACAGCTGATTATATTATAGTCATCAAAGGTTCATTAAATAAAAAGTATAACATAAGCAAGATTTGGTTGATCCAATGATATCATGAATCAATCTCTTTATAGGCAAACATTATAGCAAAACATAATTAGTATATAGTACTTGTCAATTTGAATATTGTCATTCAACAAACTGATCATATATAAATAATCTTTTTTTTTTTTTGGGAGAGATGGAAAGACTTTGACCAGTCTTTAAAAGCAAAAAGAATAATAAATAGGTAAATTAAATAGAGCAAGAAGCAAGAAGCAAGAAGCAAGAAGCAAGAAGCAAGAAGCAAGAAGCAAGAAGCAAGAAAAGTATAGTGATAAGAAAGATAACCCCGGTTCTGCTGGTGATAATCTATTTTCAATTCCCAATAGGTAGTTGTAGATAGATTTCATTCTAGCAAAACAATAAAAAAGATGAAAGGTGGTATAACAAAAAAAAAAAATAGCAGAACAATGGTCAATAAAATAAAATAGACCAATAACATAAAACATAACCCTGGAAGTAAACATTCCCCAAATAACCATCAACAAAAACACACAATCAAACTCCACCTTCTTTCCCTGTAAATCTTCAAGTTAATGATACCAATCTTGAACTTGACCAACCTTTAACAGTATATTGAACTGTTTTATTTAAATAACCACAAGGATTTAATTTTTGATTTTGACAATTACTGCAATCTTCTAACTTTATCCATGGCTTGATCAATCTTGTTAATTTATTCTTATCATGATCTTTATGATGTGATTTATATTGTAATTGTTGATTCTTTGATCTTAAAGTTAAAGAATTTTCCATGATTGGACAATCACCAGTATAAATATATTCATGATTGAATTTATCCAAAGAATTTGAAGAATCTAATCTTGGCGGAAGGACAACACATTGCCATAATCTTTGTCTAACCATGACAGCAAATTGATTTGGATCTTGTGGATCTAATGGAGAATTTAAATTGGTATAATATTCTTCCATTTCTTGAGAAATTTCAGGTAATAAACCTAATTTTCTTGAATTTGTTTCATAAGAATAAAGTCTTAAGAATTGAGGATTAATTCTTGATTCTCTATTTCTTAAAACTGTAAAATTTGAAGAATTTGAAGTTGAATTTTGATTTGAATTTGAATCTAATAAAGTTTGTAAATTTTCCGACATTTTAAAAGTTTCTAATTCAGTTTCTTCATTAAGTGCTATGTTTTTAAGTTTAGAATGAGAAGTTTTAGGTTGTAATATTGGTGATTTATTTGATTGTTGTGACTGTTGTGATTCTTGTGAGTTTTGATGTTGTTGATGTTGAGGGGGTATGGAATCATCGGTTAATCTTGGTTGGAATTGATCATTGAATAAGATATCACTTGAAGAGTTTGCAAAGTTCTTTAGGGAAGAGACCAAGGAGTTTCTCTTTGTGTTTAAGAATCCAAAGTTATGAGAAGAATGATGATTTTGTTCATTTAAAGAAGTTGTTTAAGATGAAGGAGATATTATTATTGGATCTAATCTTTCAATGTTGCAAGAGTTGAAAAAATCTTGATCGATATCATCCCAAGTCATGTCATCATCATCTGAGTTCCCGTTATTTGTGTCATAATCCAAGGGATGAGATTCGCAATCGGATTCGTAGCTTGAACTTTCTGATAATAAGAGGGATGGGCAACTTGACACTATGCTTGATGATCTGTAGGAGGAGCCCAGTGACATTTTCTTTTGCGATAAGATGGAGAGGAGGGAGGGAGTTGTTGATGATAGGCAGAATGAGCTTGAGTTTCTGCTTAAAGATATGCTGTTGTTGTTGTTGGTGTTGGTGTTAGGCTGTTGTGTGTTCTGGATCTTGTCATTATTCTTGTTCAAGTTCATGTTCTTGCTGCTCTTGTGATTGTTGAGATTTGAGGTAGCGCGACGATGAGTTTTGGCGCCAGGGGCGAGGAGAGGGATGGGTATGGCCTCGACCTCGACACCCAGCACGTCTGAGATGTTTATGGGCATAATGACTGAAGCACTTTGGTATATGAAGGTTGTTGTAGGAATGGTCAAGCTGTTTTATTTCGAGCAAGATGCCAGATATTTATTTATTTGACATTCCAGAAAAAGAGAGACCGGAAAAAGCAGAATGGTCGCCAAATTGAAGAACTGACTGGTTTCTCTTTTGGCCACTGCGCAGTTTCAAACAATAACCAGACGATGCGACGGTGGGTGGGCAGGGCTAACTGGGAAGATCAGTAGCAGTAGTACAACAATATAGAGTAATACAATAATACAATAGCACAATAGCACAATAACTAACAACTAAACACCTTACTCCCTCTTCACTCCAGGCCAAACTGCCTTCGTCCTGGTGTCACTTCTGTACAGCAACCGTTGCTGCAACCTCCAGACACCACGCCCGATTGGGCACCAGTTTACGCCTCTCGCCACGCGGTTACTGCGTCCCGGTGGGCTCGCACTCTCCGCCTAGCCTGCCTAGCTGCCTAGCCTGTCCACTGTCTACGCTCTACGCAGCTGGGCTCGCTGGGGCCTGGGCTCGAAAATGCCCAACGGTTGCCCCTATTGTACTGGTAGGCTGCCCCAGTGCCCTCCAGTTCTTGTTCTCTTGTGCTATTGTTAGCTGGCTGCCTATGTCCTTTTCGCTCACACACCATACCACCATAGTATCATAGTATCATTCACCAACTACCACTGACTCATTGACTCACTCCTCCACCAGTGGAAGGGCTGTAGCCTGTCGCTGTCCCGTTTTCACCTTCCCAATCGCTCGCAGTTTGCAGATTCCGATCGAGATTCCTTCGTTCGTGACACTTTTCTGCAAATTACCGCATCGGGCAATTTCTGCTCCGAGGCACTGCTAAAATATGAACATCCGCACACCAGTCATACAACCGTGCATTTCATCCAAAATGGAGATTAACACCCACTAGTACTACATAACAAGGAACCCACGATACTATATAGTATAGTAGAACAATAGAACAATATATCAATGCACGGCCAATCACTAGAGGCGGCGGTGGTGGTGGTGGACCAGACAGAAGATGACAGAATAGAGAGAGCACTAAAGGTATACCAGAGGGCTTCTGAATATGAAGACATTGGTAATCTCATGGATGCAGTAAGAACTTATAGAGAAGCCACAAGAATACATAGGGATGTGGAAAACATATACAGAAAGAAGTTGTTTGAAGAAAGAGAAAGAGATATCCAATACAGAAAGGCTACCACTCATTCAAAATTGCTGGACAATTTCGAAGGTCTCTCTCTTCATCCAAAAAATACTATTATTACCACTACTACCATTACTAATACTGAAAATGATGATAATAATGTTCAAGAATTAGATCCATGTTGGCTTTTGGATATCCTTACTGATGATATAATCTTGGAAATCATCAAGATATTGATCAAAATAGATCCTCATGCTCATGTTTCACTAAGTGCTACTTGTCATAGATTACACAAACTATGCTTTAGTTCAAGTACTTATAAATTATTATGTCATTTAATTTATCCAAATCAACTTTATGATCCAAATTCAATTCAATTAAACAATATTTCAAAAAATCAAGAATTAATGGTCAAGAATTGGGATTTTGATTGGGAAAATATGTTAAATGATAGACCCTTTATTAAATATCATGGTTGTTATATCTCAAAAGTTAGTTATATATCTCAAGGTGCTCGTGATTATAGTATGTATAGTCCTGTTAAATTGGTCACTTATTTCAGATATATGAGATTCTATCCAGATGGTCAAGTCTTAAAATTAACAACAACTGATGAACCAACAATAATAATCCCAATCTTTAAGAGAGAAAATAATTCAATGTGGAAAAATGTTATATTAGCAAAATTTTCAATTAGTATTGATGGTGAATTAATTATAAAAAATGAAACTGAGAAATATGATTTTGTTGAAGAATTAAATATTGTTAGTCTTGGTTATAGAAAATTTCATAGATTAAATTGGAGTTCTTCATTCACTGTTGATATTGTTGGTGATAGAGGTTATTTTTCTTTAAAGAAGGAAAAACCTTTCAATTTTTCAGGGGTTAAATCTTATCAAGTTTCATATGGTAAAACTTTGACAGAGACAACAACATTAACATGATTATTAGATCTTAGGAGGAATATTACAGCTAAAATGGAAGGAATGCCGATGTTATATAAACGTTTATGGGGATAAATATAATATATGGATAGAATTTATAGGTTGTGATTTTGTAATATCACCAATGCGGTGACATACTACAGAAGTCTTGTGATCAGCTTGATTTGTAAAATAGATTTCAAATACACACAGTTTCCATTGTAACAAAGCAGAATAACAAAACAAACACCTTCAGAACACATACAAAATACAATATCAATTCAAAAAACTTTCAAATTCAAGAAGCTCTGGTACTTGACTGATTACAACCATTCTTTATAACAAATAATGGTGGACCCTCCAACCCCTTCTGTTCTCTGATATCAGCCTTTCTCTTCTTGCTAGTCTTTAAAATTGCTCTCATATCATCACCAATGGGTCTCTTAGTGTTCGTAGATGCTCCTATTTCTTCTTCTTCAGTTAGATCTATTGTCTCAACATCGCAATAACTAACACTTCCATTATATCTATCAGCTAGACAAAGATGTTTGCGACCTTCAAAGGTTTTGGCAATTTGGATAGGTTCATGGATTGAAGTAAGGCTTTCCAAATGCGATAATTCGGCATCTTGGTTTGGCGTTCTAATTGACATATCCGATTTCATTATTGTATCACCATTGAAATCTCTAAGTTGTGATGGATCTATACTATAATATTCCTGATGATTGCAATATAAATTGGATGGTGAAATGAAGTTTGGGTTCGATAGAATTGGATCAACATCATTCTCAGTAGAATCATTAACTTGTAATACGCCAACATGATTGATGGTCTCTTGGTAATCTCTGCCGGTACTATCATCTTTTCTCTCAACTATCACATACTCAGCATTATTTCTCTTGATATTCAATTCAAAAGTATGATAATCAGCCAGTTCTTCGTCATTTAACAGTTTCTTTAACTTCTTCAATGGTTTGCATTTACTGTCAAAATCACTTACAGAAACCAGTACCGCTGTTTCATTGTTATTGATAGAACAAGATCTTGTCAATTGTGCAATCATATAAATCTCATCAAGTATTCTTAAGCTAAAATCATTCAATCCATTGGTAGTTGAGGTAGAAGCTCTCAGATATCTGATATCAACTTGATGATTTGTAACAATACCTATCAATAATGAAATTCTTTCAGATTTAATCAAATGATCTGGTTCACAATGACGAATATTATGAGGCCACCAATATGGTTTAGCTTCTTCACCTCGATTATAGGGATGTTTGCTTTGTTTCTTTGGCTCAATAGCCTTGATCCAAACTTTCCCAACATGCTTACATGCTAATTGTTGCAACGCCCTAAAGCATGTTTTTAAATGATTGGTAACTTCTGCCTCAGATAAGATATTGATTTGAATAGATGGCTCAATCAAAGCTCTTTCAAGTCCAATACTTCCTTTTTGATTTGAACTTGAAGGATCAATCCAACAAGGTGATCCTAGTTTCATAGATTTTTCAAAACATCTGTCGGTATCAGTCATACAACTGTTCCTATTATTTATGGGAATGTCGGATTGTAATGGAGATAGTGATTGATTACTTGGCTTCAAGTACTGATCAGTTGTACACGTATCATGATTTATCAATCGAAGTTCATCAGTATACCCCTTGAACTCTTCTGTAGAGTGAAATCTTGTGACCCCATCAGGGTATTTCATCAGTAAGGCAAAGTGTCCGCCACCATGTATAAAACTTCTCAACGAACCAAGAATTTCATTTTCATAAGCTTTACCATCAGCAACCAGTCTAGGATCAGTCATCATCTAATGAATATTTGCTTAAAGATCTCAAATATCCTTTTTCAATCAGTAAACGTAAAACTGAAGTTATATGATCTATCACACAATCTAGTAGTGTAGCTATAAAAAACCAAGAAGTTGATGGAATAGGAGGTACTAAAGGATTTGAAAAGTTGATCAGTAGCAAATAAAGCATTTGACACGTCAGTCAGAGTTTAACATGATCTTTTTATCTTCAATAAGCTAGGTTTGGAATCTGTAACAAATTTAGCTGAAGATGTTTGATATTTGTATCAGATCTGTCCTGGGATCAATCTTTGTTTCATAAACAAAATATGAGAACCAAATTGTGTAGCTGAAATCATCCTGACACTACTTAAATGGCATCCATTGTCCAATATGCTGAGATTAGAAGCAGTGCACTTTCAGACTCGTATCTCTCCTTCTTAAACCGATGGGTTCTATTGTCTTATGGATCAGATCAAGTAATGCTCTTCGTCAAATGAAAAAAAAAATTCCGATCGTCGTAGCATTTTACATTTTACAAAAGCTGTCAAGGAAATATGGAAATATCATGTTCTTTTGATGTGTCATCAGGTCAGATGAGTTCTATATGTTACATAGGTCCAAATGATCTTCGAATAGCTAAAATTATTGTGGATTTTGAGTTTGTTGATGAGCTGCTGGATTGAATGGAGCTTGGGTTGGGAATGGGTTCACAATTTGTGGAGCAGAAGCAGCAGGCTGTTCAACAGAGAATGACTGAAATGATGGTAGTTCAATCTTTTCAGGTACTTGAACCGGAATTGCAGTTGGAGCTGACATTTGGGGAATTTGAACAGGCACTGGATTCAATACAGGAACACGTGCTGCTTGTTGTGGCTGAATTGGCTGAATTGATTGGTAAAAGTGCTGTCTCTCAGTTTGTGGTTGAGATGGTGATTGTTGATGAATAAATCCATGCAATTGTGGTACTTGCTGTTGAGCTTGAGGTTGAGGTTGAAGTTGAGATACAGGATTCATTAAATGGTTCATACCACCATTTGTAGGTTTTGATACCGGTGAAATAGTTCCAGAAGATGATAGATCATTAAGGACATTGGTTTCTTGAGTACTATGATCAACGGATTTGAACCCATTTTCTAATTCTGGAGTCCCAGATCTTGGCGTATTATCAAGAAGTCCCTTTCTTTCGAGAATTCTTCTCTCTCTTTCTCTTTCAAGTTCTAATTTTCTTTCATTTTCTTCTTCTTCTCTCTTTATCTTTTCTTCCTCCATCTTCTGTCTTTGTATCTCCTTTTGGATCTCTCTTTGCTTCAATTTTTCTCTTTGTTCGTTTCTTCTTTCTAATCTTTCTTCTTCGATATTGGTCAAAATCTTCAACTCAAAATCTTCTTTACAATGATCACAAATAAAGATTCCATCAGGATCTCTGACTAATTCTTGTTGAGTGACACGAGTTTGACATTTCAAGTGTTGCCATCTGCGACATCTTTCACAAGCAATTAACTTCCCACCGTCGTCGTAATTTTTCTCCTTTTTTCCACAATGACAATCAAATAGCCATTCACCTTCTTGTAATTCTTTCAATTCAGGAACTTCATTATTTGGTACATATTCAGAATCATCCAATAAATCAGGTCTGTCAGGTGGTGGGGTTCTTTTATATTTCTCTTGAAGTCCTCTAATGAGTTGATTTTCTCTTTGTTTTGCCTTTCTAATCAACTTGAGTTTTGCTTCTTCTTCTTTTCTCTTTTCAGCTTCAGCTTCTTCTCTTTCCTTATCGATACGCATTTGATCTTCCTTTTCTTGAATTCTTGAAGAACGTTTTCTATGGCTGACCAATGCAGTTAGCTGTTGTTCCCTCTTTCTTTTGATTATCTTCTTTCTAATCTCTAAATCGTCAATAGCAATTTGATTGATATGTTCTTTAATATTAGTGAATAATGGTTTCAATTTCTTGTTTTTTGGAATGGAGATCAAAAAATCATGGATCTCATAAATACCAATTGCTTTGACACTCCATTCAAACTTTGGTTCGATATCAGCAAGTGCCACTTCAGGATTTATAAGTTTAGCACGTTTAAACTTTCTCGGTATATTAATTGTTGGAGTTTCAATAGTCTTTCTTTGATAAATTCTATTGTCACTCAATAAATAATAAGCATCTATTTCATCTTCATAAATTGGTTCAAATCTTAGTTCATTTTCTCTTTCATATTTTTCAACTTGTGTTCTGAAATTATCAGTATATTGAATCTTAAAGATCAATTCATATAAGACGCCGAATTTGTCAACCAAAGTTAAAGAATCAAATTCAATTGGGAAATCATCAGATCCCAATAACTCTGTGGATTCACGTAAAACATATCTTGCCTTAAAACTGAAATCATTGAATGAAAATTTTGAAGTTCCTAAGAGCAATGCCAACATATTGACGCAAATTCTTGGAATCAAGTTTGGTGAAGTCAAACCAACCAATTCTTCTTCAATTAGGTCTATTGTAACAGGTTCATTGGCCAACTTTATAGCGCCACGGAAAAAGAACAACCATTGCATAACAACAGCGAACTTCCAATCGTTTCTTAGATCTTGCAATTGCAACTTGTAGTTGTCTCCTTCAATGGTTAGTTGAACAGGTGTCTTTGCTAGCTGTGTTCTGACATCTTCGCTGATGAAGGTGAGACTTTCACCTGGATGTGATGCATTCAAAGCTGGAGTTGAGCTTTTTGACATTGTTTAGGCTTCCTTTTGAATTCGGGGTTGGCTAGCAGATCTGTTGGTCTGTCCTGTGGATATTGAGCTAGGATTAGAAGATTTATGTAATCTAGTCAAAGAAGAGATGCAGCAGATGGTGGACGATGCCTTGATGATATGACTAGCCAGAGTGGTGCTGTTCACTGTTGAGGATCAGAGAAAGAAACATAACACGTCCTTGTCCAAATCTTTTCGATTCGATTTTCAAATTTGAAGTGAGCTGAATTCTTCGACGCGAATTGTGAGCCATTCTACAAGACTGAGCGAGATCGAGTGCTGGGGAGTACTGTGTGTAGTGACTTGGTCTCTTGGTAGATATATTGTATTTTAACACATATTACCACTCTTTACAACCTCTTTATTGGAATGAACAATTCGAAAATGCGTATTCTATTACAACAAAATGTATCACGTGATCAGTCACGTGCAAGTTTTCATTTTCTTTGACCGATTTTGTTTAAATTCCATAAGCATGTCAAGTTACTGTGCGAATTTATATAGATTACCACAAATATCAACCACTGATAATACAATGTCTCAATACATAGGTAGAACAATTTCGTTGATATCCTCTAAAGGTATTCGTTACGTTGGTATCCTGAAGGATGTTAATGGGGAGGAGGCAACTGTCACATTGGTCAACGTTAAACCATTTGGTACAGAAGGTAGACTGGGTGATCCAACAAAGGAAATTCCTCCAACCAATGATGTTTATCCTGAAGTCGTTTTCAGAGGCTCTGATGTTCATGACTTGAACGTTTTAGAAGATGCTCCTTCTCCTGCTCCTGCTCATGCTCCAACACCAGAATCACAACCTTCAACTGCTCCAGCAACTGCTCCTGTGTCTCAACCTCAATCAACTCCTGCAAGTTCAACAAAATCCACAAAATCTACAAAATCTCCAAAGGTTTCTGAATCCAAAACCTCAGAATCTGAACCACAAGAATCCGCCCCATCTTCTCCATCAGTTGCGGTTGAAAAGAGATTATCAGAGCCTAAGGCACCAAGAGAAAACAACGTTGAAGCAGAATACGAACAAAGACGTCCAAGATATAACAATGATAACAATAGACAAAGAAACAATCATAATAACAACTCATTCTATAATAATTCTACTAAAGCAGTTCCAAAGACTGATTTTGATTTTGAATCATCAAATGCCAAATTCTCAAAAGATATCAAAGAGACTGGTGATGATGAATTAAAGAGTCAGTTGGAAGAAAAATTCAAAGATTTAGATATCGCTCCAGCTTATGACAAGAAGAGTTCTTTTTTTGATAACATATCATCATCTACTACACAAGTGAGACCACAATATGCCAACTTCAACAACAATAATAACAACGACAATAGTTATAACAACAGTAATGGCCCACAACGTCCAAATTTTGGTAACAATAATAACAGTTATCAGAGACGTGATGGTTATGGTAACAGCTCTAGAGGTAGAGGAAGAGGAAGAGGTCGTGGTGGTAGAGGTGGCTACAACAATGGAGATGGTAGCAGAGCTAAAGAACCAGAATGGGCTTAAGTTTTGTTTTATCATTGGGGGCTGATGACGGTTAATACGTTAAATACTATTTACTACTGTTTATAGCTATTAGCATTATCTTTAACTTCAACAACTAATGTAATCATCTTTACACGGTCTAGTGTTGTCAATTGTCAGAAAAATATATATATTTTTGTACTCTCTAATTTCCATCATTACCACATTAGTTATACTCCTGAGACTCATAAACATCGTTACTATACATTGATGATCGTGAAATTACCTTTCATTATAAGGAAGTAGCAGTGTTTCTTCTCACTAGATGCTGTTGGACCAATCCTAAAGACTTGGCCATTCTAATACCCCATGCTCTCCCATTCAGAGCTGCAGCTCTCAACCATGGTTTTGCAATAATCAAAACAGCAGCATATGCAAACCCCTGTACCAGTGGCATTATAAAGATATCCTTCAATATGACTTGAAATACTATTATTGGGGTGATCAATGGTTGTGGGACTTCCTCATTAGAACCATCATTCAACTTGACCATAACTGTGGAATTTGAGGATACAGCCTTGGTTTTCAATGAGTTCATAAAACTCGACTCAAACCTCAGATCAGGTATAGGTATATTTTGTGCCATTTTGCTTAGCTCTTGGGTTTAGATTGATTGACAAAACACCTTACTAAGTACAGGTATAGTAAGTACCTGTATGTAACTGGAGCTTTGGAGCCCAAGATAGATTTTGTAGAGAGGGTAACTTTGATTTGTCAAAAAAAAAAAAAAATGAATCCAAAAAAATTGGACAAACGATAATTCAAAACATTGAAATCAAAAGACTACTGTTTGCCATCCATCTTGAGACCACCCCTCATTCCACATTCATCACAGTCATACAGCCATGTCACAGTATCCAAATGGTCAGAACACAGACCCATCGATCAACATCAGAAAGGTGGGTGCCCAAGAGGTTGACTTTATAATGTCTAATGTCGACTTGGCATTGGCAAATTCAATAAGAAGAGTAATGATTGCAGAGATCCCAACATTGGCTATAGATTCTGTGGAGATTCAAGTAAATACATCAGTAATGGCTGATGAATTTTTAGCACATAGATTGGGTCTTGTCCCACTACAGAGTCTTGATGTTGACCACTTATTGTTTTCAAGAGATTGTACCTGTGATGACTTTTGTAATAAATGTTCTGTTGAATTACAATTGAACGTTGAAGCCCCAGCTGATGGAACAGTGAATGTTTATTCCAAAGATTTATATATCACAGCCCAAGATCAAAAGTACAATATTGGGAAACCAATCATATTAGACAGTGCCAAAAATGGGGTTCTATTATGTAAATTAAAGAATGGACAAGAATTAAAAGTAAGATGTGTGGCTAAGAAAGGTATATCCAAAGAACATGCTAAATGGTCACCATGTGCCGCTATTGAATTTGAATATGATCCTTGGAATAAACTAAAACATACAGATTATTGGTATGAAGAAGATGTAGAGTCTGAATGGCCAAAGTCTTCTAATTGTCAATATGAAGATCCACCAAATGCAGATGAACCATTTGATTATAAAGCTGAACCTGATAGATTTTACTTCAATGTGGAAACAATTGGGAATTTACCTCCAGATGAAGTTGTTACTAGAGGTTTGGATGAATTGACCAATAAAATTGCTAATATTCTAACTTCAGTTAGTGAGATTGATGGTGGTAATAGAACTGCTTATAGACCTGGAAATGCCACTGCTCATTCTATGGGTAATCAAACACAATATGGTGCGGGCAATTATTCACAACGTGGTTATGGAGGAGGAAACTTTGGTGATTATTGAGCAAAGAAAAGTAAGAAGGAATCATAAGACTGGGTCCGAGTTTCTTTCTTTTATTTGATTCTGTCCTTTAGCCATTGTGGGGAATTCATAAAAAAAATATTATATATTGGAATGCTGTATGAAAGACAATGAAGGTCAGCATGTATATATTTTGGTATTTACATATGATGTCGCTGTCATAGACTCGGAATTCCATTGAATTCATACTGAGCTATTTCGAAGCTAGTCTCTTCACATTTGGAGACTGGGCAATTTCAAAGAATAAATAAAAGCATAATGTATTAATAATGACACATACTATTGTAATAATTCAGTACTTATGAGAGGCATCAGCGTTGTACAAGCTGCCACAATGTCAATTTTGAGCGCTTGAAGTTGTTACGTAGCTGCATCATATTAAGTACGCTAACATAGACGCGTTGCCAATAATCATGATCCATGATGAACATGATCAGTTAATTAAGCTGGAATATACTACAGGGGTGAACTATCCTAATAATGACAAACCAAACATATTATATATACTCGCTTACTATATAGAAGGTTTATCCCACTGGAAACTCTACATAGTTAACTCTCGCACCACAGCTACTGTGGCTAGTCCTTCCGGATGCGGCAGCTTATAGCCACTTTCACAATTGTGTCAAAAAAATTATATGGTGGCATGAGCATATTAAAACACAACATACCACAATTTAAAGCTTTTATATAAAGAACCGTGAAAGCTGTTCTTGTTGACGAGAATCAAGATGGTGTTTCAGTTCAAGCCACTCTATTCATATCCAGTTATAAGCAAATCATGTCTTCAGAAACCTACAATATGCTCATAACGGCCAAGTCAAAGTTCTCTGAACAACTGACTGGATCAAATGATTTTGAAAGCATAGACCTAAGAAAATACACTCTCAACGCCAAATTGTTGTCAAATCTAATAGAAGAATACACTAATGAGTGTTATGCTGAAACTTCTAGCCAGTCTGGAAATAAGAAAAACATGCATGCTGTGAAAGAAGACGTTTGTGAAGAAGAGGTTGTGGAAGAACATTATATGTTTGACACTGGCAGAGATGATGACTTCATTGATTACACAGCTCCAAAATACAATACAATTTCCATAGAATTCAATAATGAATCAGCAAATCAACAAATAGGTGAAGTATTCGAAATATCCCTCGAGGATCTTGAATCGGATATGCTCTATGATCAACTACTGGACGTTGGTGAAACAGATGATCATTCCAACCTGCTGCAGGAAGAATTTGATTTAGATCTGATACTACCTGACCTGGATCATGAAATGACAAGGGCTTTTGATTCTTTTCATCAGTCTAGTATATGTGCTTGAAAATGCTGGTCATTTTTATATCAAGATTTACTATGGTGACAAAACAACCTTACGACGGCACACAGAGCTTGATTTACAACTAATTTATTCAATTCTATAATAATGATAAACTTTAAATATATATCCTTTTACAATGCCTTTGATTTCACAATCTGTAACAATTCATCAATCCAATATTAGTTGAATTTGACAATCTCGAAACGATACTGTAAACAATACCTCTCATATTCTCTTATTCCAATCAACACAATCTTGAAACTTCACTAACTTACCACCAAATATATCTAAGGCAGATCCAAAAGTTAAATCAACCTTACCATTACTTAGTTTGTTGACTAATTGTAAATCTTCCAAACTCTTGGCCCCACCAGCATAAGTTATAGGAGCATCACCACACCATTCACTCAATTTAACAACTAACTCTTCATCAATACCATTGCATAAACCTTCCACATCTGCAGCATGAACAAGAAATTCATCACAATATTTGGATAACTCTTGGAATTTTTCTCTCGATAGTTTGAAATCTGTTAATGTTTGCCATTTGTTGATAGCAACAAACCACTCTGATTCTTTGGTAACTTCATTTATACTTTTTCTACAACTCAAATCAATCACTATTCTATCCTTTCCTATCAGTTCAACAAGTTTATTCAGATTCTTTTGTGAAAAATCACCATTTGGGAAAAGGTATGAAGTTATTATAACATGACTGGCACCATGTTTATGAATCCAATCATATGCATTTGTATCGTTGATCCCACCACCTATTTGAAAAGCATTTGACCATGCAGATAATGCTTCAATAGCAGCGTCATCATTTTCCTTCATGGACCCCAGTTTTATAACATGAGTCCCCTGAACATTATTATCTTTATATAATTCACCATAATATGATGATGGCTTTGAAGATACGAAATTGGTATCCACAGCAGTAGAATCCTCTGAGTCGTCTTTGGCTAATGTACCACCAACAATCTGCTTAACTTGTCCCGAGTGAATATCGATACAGCCTCTAAACTTGGTCATTACTTTGATGCTTTTTGATTACAATAGGTAAGTGAGTTAGTCAAGTCATCGAAGTTCAATTTGTATTTTTTGTTTGCCCGTAAATCTGCCATTTCCAAAAAAAAAAAAAAAAAAAAAAAAAAAAAACTTTTAAACCAAAATACAAAGAAGAGCCGATGGCGTCTATTGTCTGTTTACAAAGGATAGAGGAAAGTGATAGAATACAATATGAGTGAGGAAGAGGAATATATAAGGCTGATGGAAGTACAGAGAAGAAACTTTGAGGCTCAGTTTGGCAGCATAGAGGAGATGGGGTTTGAGGATAAGACCAAGTTGGTTCAGGAAGACGACAGTGAATCAGAGACTGACTCTGATGTCAGTGGCGAAGGTCGTGGCTCAGATAATGATAGCTTTGATTCAGATGATGATATGGCACAAGGCTCATACAGTGATGACGATGAAAGTGAGGATGAGTTCAAAGGGTTTGACACTGAAGATGAAGAAATACAGAAGCCAAAGGTTATCAAATTCAATGACCATACAAGAGACTATACGCCACCAACAAAGGAAGAGAAGAAATTGTTGAAAAGTGGTAAAGCACCATCAACAAAGCCTAAGAAGGTTGTTGAACCAAAGCAAAATATAAAGGAAACTGAGGAAAACTTGAAGAATGATCTAGAGTTGCAAAGATTCTTAGAAGAATCACACATTTTGGCCAATTATAACAATCAATTCAGTGGTACTGAATTGACATTAAAGACCTTAGATTCAGGTGAAAACAATATTGGTGATGTCAGAAAGCATCAATTGAACAAGAGACTTGATAACTTGAGTAAGATTAATAGTAAGGAGAAGAAACTGGAGAATGTTCCAATGAATATTAGAAAGGGGATGGTCAAATCAAGAATGACAAAGATTGAAAAGTTTGAGCAGGATGCTAAAGAGAATGGGGTTATTTTATCTAAGCTGAAGAAAGGAGAATTTAGAAATATTGGGAGAGGATCTGTTACGATCAATGATAGAATTGGTAAGTCGATAAAGTCTAAGGATAAGGCCAACAGTAAGTTCAGAGATCGTGGTCTTAAGATCCACAGTATTGGTAAGAGTACCAGAAATGGGTTGGTTATTAGTCAAGAGGAGATTGATAGAATCAACAACAGTGGGTCCCATGGCAGGGGCAAAGGAAAGGGAAAGGGCAGAGGTAGAAAGAGATGAGTTGGCGAGGCTGAATGAGTATTTTTACCTGTCATTATTTCACAACAGCTACTACTACTACTACCACCACATCCACTACATCAATTGCATTGCTATATAGCTGCTACTACTATTACTACTACTACATATTAACATCTAACACCTGAACATCTCCAGCTATAAGCTCACACGACGTAGACCTCACAGGCCCGGTTCCGCTGCCTGCTCCGGCCACGCCCCACGTGGGTCCAAACCAGAAGAGCAGCTCAAAGGCCATTCGCGTTGCAACTCAGCTCTAGTGAGCACAAGTTCAATTTAACAACTGAACGCTCAACCATTTTTTGCAAACCATCACAAGCTCTTTATTCGTTTCTGAAAATTCACATTCTCCCTGTCTGTCCAGTTGTCCTCTTATAACTAGATCCTCAATCTTGGCTCATCTGTCGCTGCTGATATCTTGAACCAGCAACCCATATTAGATATCAGTACTATTGGTAAAATACTCACCCCAGTCCAGTCACTTTAATAGGAGTCAAAGCACGTTCAAATTCAACACAAGTTCACAAGCTCGATATTTCAGTTCAATTCAATTTAATTCATCAGTTAATATCTTTGCTTCATCCTGTCCATTGAAACCAGTTGTTACAAAATATCAAGCTACTCAATTGGATTCTCTCATAGATGATCATGGAAAATAATCATCAATCTTCTGATAGTACAGATTGGATGTTCAATGATCACATATCGTCAACGCCACAGGATATATCTCTTTACGATGCTGACGAACATTTGAAAAAGGGCTCTACTCCAAACTCCATACATAGCCATCATCATCATCAGCACCATCAATTGAATGGTGATAACAATAATGACAACCTCAACAACACACATGATGGTGATGTATGGGACTTGCCTGATTTTCAAAACTTTAACGACATCAACATGAATGTTAACATGGAACTGTTTGATATAACTAATTCTACTCCAAACAGTCACCTTAATAATACAAACACAAATAACAATGATAATGATAGTAATGATAACTCCAACAACCCACAAAATAATAGCACTAATAATAATACTGATAAAAATTCCAACAACTCCAACCTTAATAATATAAATGATAATAATGCAGACTCTTCTTCAATTCCATCTTCGTTTGATATCACAAATTTCCAAAATTCAAATTCAACTTCGGATATTGACCATACTTTCAATCTACATACATTCAGCTCAAGTTCAATTCCTTTACATTATTCAACAAATAATCATGACTTGAGTGTATTTGATAGTAATGGCAACAAACCTTTGTCTGTTAGACCAGATGTTATATTCAGTCCCTTGGTATCTCCAGCTGTTACACCACTAGATGCCTTTGGTAAACCTCCTTCATCTTCCTCCTCTATTCATACAGCATTCTTTAGTCCCTTAACTTCACCTGCTTTGGAAGCAAAATCTCCACTTTTGAGAAGATCAGAATCAAACACAATCAGTGAACAAAAGAAAAAGCTTAGAAGAAAGACCCCTGGTAATACTCCAATTGTGGGTCCAACAATTCCTGGAAGAATTGCTAAACAATCTCCTGTCATCAAATCAAGAAGAACTTCATCAACAATAGTTGCTCAACAACAACAACAACAACAACAACAACAACAACAACAACAACAACAACAACAGCAGCAACAACAGCAGCAACAACAAATTAACAATCAGCATCAACTACAATTCCAGCATACTCGCAGTCACAGTGCAAATAATCCTGATTTTTCTGACATGAAGTTGCCAGAAAGTAGTATTGATGATTTAATGCCTCCTCCATCAACAACAAGCTTACCAATTACAGCTGCAAACCTCGACACAAACAACAACAATAATAACAATAATGGTAATAATAAGCCTGCCACTCCTGCTACTTTGATGAACTTCCAGTTGGATAACAACAATGGCAATAGCAGCCACAATATCTCAGAATCAACATCCCCAACTTTGTCCAGAAAATCTTCAATCACAACGCTTAAAGATGAGCATGAAAAGAAAACTTCTCATAAAATGGCGGAACAAGGTCGTCGTAATAGAATGAATCAAGCTATAATGGAATTAAGTGAATTAATTCCAGATGAATTGACAAATACTGTGACGATTCCATCAAAGGCAACAACAATTGAGTTGGCTTCAAGATACATCAAGATGCTTCAAATGGAGAATGAAAGATTTAGAGATGGATATAGCGGTGGAAGTGGTGGAAGTGGTGGTGATGGAGATAGCGATCATCATCTTCATCATCATCATGATGATTTGATGAGTAATGATAGTATTAGTCCCTTAGAGGGAATTGATTGATTCAATACTGAATATTGAGGGAAAACTAGACAACTAGAAAAGTTTATTATCCTTGCTTAATAGCTACAATAGATATGTTTTATACAGCTTGCTGATCTCTTGCTTATACATTTTTTAGCTAATTTTATTACGATTTGCTCTTTTCCCCAATTTAAGCTGTTTTATATTACTTTCTTGAATTTATGATAATTATGTACATGAGGACGTGTCAAAGGAGACTAAAATATGTTAACTAACGTCATCTGTGTAAAGTAAAAGTATATATTGATGCAGGCATTATTGATATCATGATCATGATGATCATTTGATAGAGGACAATATCTACTATAGCACGTTCATACCTCTTCAGTGTGATCAATTTGAGGTTTGAATTCATAGTTATTTGCACCTTCAAGTTCATTAGTCTTGGTATTCTTTTGATTATCTTCAACATATCCATCAACGCTGAATCCATCGCCTTCTTCTAATCCTTTAATTCTCTTTACTTGATCTTCTTCTGCTAGATTTAAATTTCTATGGAATCTTTCAGGTCCAATAACTGCAAATAACAACAAAAATCCAAAGACAGATCCTAGAAAGATGGCCATGACTTTCCCATAATTATAGATACCGCCTGGTAATGGGTAATTTTGACCTGCTTGTGACTCGATTGTTGAGCTTGCAGAGGAAACCAAGTTTCCTAATTGATAAGTAAGACCAGCAAATAAGGCTTTAAATTCAGGTGGACTCAGTTCTAGTAAATGAATTGGAAGTATACCCCAGCAGCCCATGACGAAGAATTGTAAAAAGAATCCAGCGGCAATGATACCACCTTCAGTTCTTTGGTAAAAGGCTGGATATGTTAACGCTCCACCACCAATACAACAGATCACGATTCCTAATCTTCTTCCTGTGATTTCACTCAATAGACCGATACACATTCCTCCAAGGATGGCACCCAAGTTGATAACAACCATTGTGACTGTCTTTTGGTTGGCAGTCATCTTAACTTGTTTAACCAACATTGTTGGGAATAAATCTTGGGATCCATGAGATGAAAAGTTCATGGCTGACATCAAAAAGATTAAATATATAAATAGTAACCAATGTGTCTTCATTGCCTTTTTCAAATCTTTAAGGAATTGTCTAATTGGATTCAATTCTGTCTTGTTTAATGAATTCTTATATTGCTTTTGATCTAAGAAGAATTGATGTTCAGGAGTGAAGAATCTCCAAACAAAAAGAATTGCTGGAGGAGCAGCACTAAACCAAAACAAGGCTCTCCAACCATGAGGTGTGAATTCAAAAGCTCTGTAAAAGATGATGGCCAAGATGTAACCAACATTATAACCAGGTAAGAAGATCCCAGATAGAAAACTTTTTGAAACAGCAGGTTGTGATTCCAGGGCACAAGCAGCGGCAGAACCATACAATCCACCCATTGCAATACCAAAGATAGCTCTAACGCCCAAGAATTGCTTATAAGTCTTTACAAACCCTGTCCCAATCTCAATCACAATAAAGAGGAACATACAGCACAGGTATGAGACTCTTCTACCATATTCATCACCAATAAATCCAAAGATCACAGCGCCAACTGATCTCAACATAAGAACAAGTGTGATCCCCCAAGTGACTTGTGTAACTGTGATGTCCAAAGTCTTTGCAATATCAGAAGCACAACTCGAAACAACAAAGAAATCAAACGCATCAACAGCCCAACCAAGATAACCCAAGAAGAAGTAGTTCCAATCTGATCTTGACATGGCCTTGCAAGCAGGGACTGGATTCAATGATTTGAAGCTTGTACTTGGTAATTGAAGGAGTGTTGGGATTCGTGATCCCAGGTATCTAGCTATTGAACCAGCTGACAGGTCTGGCTTTTCATCGATGATGATAACATCGTGCTTTCTTATCTCTTCAGTAGACATTTTGAGCAGTGTTATTTCTTGTAGTTTATTTGTTTAATTTGCAAGCTGTAATCAAAGCATATACTGTACTGAAGGATACTCCATGGTATTTATATCTGATTCTCGAGGTATTGAAGGTTGGAGATCAGGACTCTCAGCTTGAGATGACCCACACTGCACAGCACTCCAGAATCCAGATCAGCTTGAGCCGTGACAGTGAGGCTCCCACGCTTCGTCTATCTTTGTGTGTTGCTACGCTGTTACGTTGTTACTTATTACTGGTCGTATTATACGTCAACGCTACAATAATTCTGACTTATGGTTTATGGTTTATGGGGAAACAGGGTTAACAGCAAGAGTTAGAGGTTAGAGCACAATAGGAATGCCGTGGGGGTCCACAGACAAGGGTGTTAGGTGTTAGCTACTATAGCTTGTACATTGTATTACGTATTTCCAAATCACCATCCACGTCTTAATTGGCAAACCCAACTGATTTGGTGCTGATTATTTGGCCTGATTGTTGGTGAGTTTATTGCGGGGCTGTCAATATTATTTCACGGTCGAGAAATCTGGAGAAGGCTCGATACAGATTCAGGTAGAGAGGTATACAACGTAGGATAGATATATATGAGTAGGTGGTGTGAAAGCTACAAACGGCTCACCTAATCTGGTTTGAACAGTTACTCTTATTTACATCATTGGCCAAAGATGAAGCGCTAATATCAAAAATCTAAACATTTATGGCTGAGGGTTAAGATTTCTGCTTCAGGGAATAGACCATTCCTATCCCCCATGTGACATGTCCCATAGTCCCATATCTCAACTATAAACGTAACGCTAGTATGGCAGATATAGTGATAGATCATAGTAGTAATGTAGTAATAAAGTCAAAGTAAACTGGCAACACCACCTGATTCCTGATTCCTGAATGATCCTATTTGGTGGACCCTTTAGCCCCTGTTTATCATACCTATACATCCCACCTATTATGTCTGCTATCTCTTTATCATATTACCCCAGCCTGAAAAGTGGCAACTCCAGTAGGTTCATCTTATTAATGACACAAAATATGGTGTAATGAAATAACACCAGGTGTTGATGAATCTCCTTTCAACTCTTGTACCCCATGGGTTTTTAGTCCACTATGATACTATGATACTATGATACTATGATGTTGGTGTGTAAATGTCACTCACTTTATTCTCCAAACTTTCTAACCTCTTCTCCAGAACCCCAATATACGTTATCAGTTCCATCTGATTAAGCCTTGTTAAATCCATTCCGGAAGTACTCATTAGTCCACTCTTTTTAACAATCTCTCCATTGTTGGATGCAATAATGTGACTGTGGCTGGTATGGCTATTGTTCTTGTCATTATTGTTGGTATTATTGAGGATATCATTATTGTTGTTGACGCTATTGTTATTCCCTAGTTGCAATCTTAGTGATGGTTCGATATTTGAGGCAAGACTGTTATTCGAATCTTGGTTAGAATGTTGTAAAAGATGAGCGCTGGCATTATTGTGATCCGTGCTAGAGTGCTGATGTTGATTCTGAGTGTTATTGCTGCTGTTGTTGTCATCAGTCATTACTGAGTTCTCTGGATGTTGTTTATCATGTGCGTTCACCTGGCCATATTTGATATTTGGATTAAGGTTGTGAGTAAGAGGTAAGTTGTTATAATTTTTACAACTTTGATGATTCTTATGTCTGGTTAAAGAATCCATTCTGCTAAAGGTTTTTGAACAATCAAGACATTGGAATTTGTACTCTGTTGCCTTTTCACCGTGCTTCAACTCATGTCTCCTCAAGTCGTATAATCTCTTGAAGCAAGAGTTACATTGGTTACACGCATATGGTTTGACGTCTGAATGGGTCAACAGATGGTTCTTCAAGTTGTGCTTTCTTCTGAACACCAAAGGACAGTGTGAGCAAGGGTAGTGTAGAGATATGTTTACAGAAGGCATGTTATGATCTAGCAGTGAGCTGGAATCTAAGGACATGGTGTGAATTTGTGAGCTTGCTGAGGTTTTTGAGAATGAAGCAGATGGCTTTATTTATTGTTTACTTTATATTTCCAGAAGAGACAACAAAATCAAAACAGCCTGCTCTTGTTGACCCGTGAATATTTTAAACTGGCAGATTTTTTAGGTGAGGCGGGTAACCTAGAAATATCCCAGCAAAATGTAAATACGGAAAATTTTTCACTTCGACTTTTCTCTTCCTTTCACTTCTTCAATATCTTCACTAATAAAACAAATAATAACAAAATGGTATGTGTTGCTTGAAGTTTTGATGACCTCTCTCGCAAGAGGGAGATGAGAAAAAGACATTATGGAGCTCCTAAGTTACGGTACATGATTTGTGCATAATACTTGGAGTGTTGACGATGTTATACTTTTTTTTGTTTAAACCATTGTTGAGTTAAGGAGAGATCCTAGTTCTGAGCTGTTCACAGTTTTTAACTAATCTTGTTGAATTAACAGCCAAATCAACCTTGGTTTTCAAAATAAAAATGTGCATAAAAAACCTCTGCACTTGTTGCACAAGCTATGGTTTTTTATTTAAACTCAATTTGAGTTAGAATAAGAAATTTAGAAAATCATGTTAAATATTTAGGAAACTATATTGTCTGCTTTTTTACACCGATTATAAAAGATTGAAATTTTCTAAATACTAACCTCTCTTTTTCAATGATCCAGGCTCCAAAAAAAGTTGCTCCAGCTCCATTTGCTACCAAAACTACTAAATCAAAAGCTTCAAAGAACCCATTAGCTGAATCAAGACCAAAGAAGTTTGGTATTGGTCAAGCTATTCAACCAAAGAGAAACTTGTCAAGATTCGTTAAATGGCCAGAATATGTCAGATTACAAAGACAAAAAAAGATCTTAAACTTGAGATTAAAGGTTCCTCCATCAATCGCTCAATTCCAAAACACTTTAGACAGAAACACTGCTGCTGAAGCTTTCAAGTTATTCAACAAGTACAGACCAGAAACCAAGGTTGAAAAGAAGGAAAGATTAACCAAGGAAGCTGCTGCCATTGCTGAAGGTAAGACCAGACAAGAAGCTTCTCCAAAGCCATTTGTCTTAAAGTATGGTTTAAACCACGTTGTTTCCTTAATTGAAAACAAGAAAGCTAAGTTGGTCTTAATTGCCAACGATGTTGACCCAATTGAATTAGTCATCTTCTTACCAGCTTTATGTAGAAAGATGGGTGTTCCATATGCTATCATCAAGGGTAAGGCTAGATTAGGTACTTTAGTTCATCAAAAGACTTCTGCCGTTGCTGCTTTAACTGAAGTTAAGGCCGAAGATGAAGCTGCTTTAGCCACTTTAGTCTCAACTGTCAACTCAAACTTTACTGAAAAGTATGAAGAATCAAGAAAGCACTGGGGTGGTGGGATCTTAGGTGCCAAGTCCCAAGCTAAGGCTGACAAGAGAGCTAAGGCTTTCTCTGCTTAAATGAAATGTCAACAAAATAAAAAGGAGTATGAATAATGTATAGTGTATAATAACAATATTAATCGGTTTAACAATATCTAAAAAGCTTGTAGTGCTGACTTATAAAGAGCTCGTATTACCATTACTTGTATTTTAGCCAATAACATTGTCTGAAAAGCACTTTACTCAAAACCGGGAAAAAAAAACTTGCAAAAATCAAAAATCAAAAATCATATCATCAAAAATTAAAGACAACAGGAGTTTTGTTTTGATTTGTTCACTAGATTCACCCTTACTTGTCCCACACTATATCATACAAAAATGTTCGCCGTCTTAGCTGAAGCCTTAGAAGAATTGAAAGAAGCTTTTGTCCCAACCTTAGCCAAGGCTGAAAATGATGTATGTTCTGATGATAATCGTTTAGATTTCTAAATATTGAGAGTCGATACTAACTGGAAGCGCCACTTTGTTGATTAGGAGGAAGAACAAGAAGAAGATGATGATGAAGATGAAGATGATGAAGAAGAAGAAAAAGAAACTGATCAATTGGACAAAATGAGAGATGAATGTAGTAAAACTACTGAATGTGCTCACCACGTACATCATTATGCTGAATGTGTTGAAAGAGTTACAAAGGAAATGGAAGAAGAAGGTTACGCTGAAAAGCACTACAAGGAAGATTGTGTTGAAGAATTTTTCCATGTTCAACATTGCTTGAACGAGTGTACTGCTCCAAGATTATTCTACAAATTGAAATAAGCTTTTCAAAGAATATTCATTTTCCCCCATCTTTAAAACCTACACATTATTATTCCATTCACAAACACATACACTTCATTTTGTCATCGTTATATTCAAATTATAGAGTGAAAAAATATTTGTATATACATTTTATTTGAGTTATCATTGATTTTTGAACAACAGAGAAACTTAGAGAGGAATTTCCAGAATATTTGATAATTCACTTGAATATCATTCCTCAGGAGGGCTGTAAAATAACTCACTCATAAGAGAATTGTCCTCTATAAGAGGCATCAATTTGCTTATTATCAACCATCCTGTTCCAACCATATATATACTTATTTATTTATTATTATCTTATTACTATTCGAAAGTATGACTTCCTGTTGATTGTAAGTGCTTGATAACTAAAATATGACTTATACATTTTATTCATTAAATTTCACTAGCTGATCTCTCACTAATTTCCTTATTCAATTCACGGTAAATATGTTAATCAGCCCATGATAGCGGTAGTCGCGCTTTGAATCGTGTCAATATGTGTCAAGCTAGAGATACTATCATCTTCCACAAATAAAGATACCAGGATATCATATGCCCTGTATATTTATCACGTGATTAACAAATTGCCCTAAGAAAATACGCAGTCACAATCATCAATCTTTATGGTTTGTGCAACATCAAAAAAAGTTGCAAAAACTTTGAAATATCGAAATAGACTCACCTATTACACACGAATAGCTCTTATTAGATCAAGCGTAAACAGTAAGTCAGAGATATGAGAGACGTCAAGATCAGAATCCTATGAGCTGCAATAATATGAAAAAGGAACAAACATTAGCCCCATGAACCCATAACTCTCTAACGTGTGATAGTCCATTGTTGTCAAGAAATGAAAGTTTTTACTGTACGAATGTTGATGGACAAAGAATCAACTCAAGACACCCACAAACCCTACACATATACTCAAATCATACCCATCATGAACCTCTTGAACAGACACGTCATTTAGAGGTGCCACTTCATTATGCCCAATTGTGTGCTTCTATTATCAGGCTCAATGGATTCATTGACATTCGTCGAACAACCAAACCTCTTCAAGCAGCGTATACTAACAAATTGAACTTCTATAGAAATGTCCAAATCTAAGAATCATACCGCTCATAACCAAACCAAGAAGGCTCACCGTAACGGTATCAAGAAGCCAGTCACCCACAGATATCCATCATTAAAGGGTGTTGATGCTAAGTTCAAGAGAAACCACAGATATGCTTTACACGGTACTCAAAAGGCTTTAGCTGCTGCTCGTGCTGAAAAGAAATAAATTGTTTGATTCATTAATTATTATTATTAGAAACTACTATTAAGAATCGTTGATACTTTGAAAATTGAAGGTTTATTATTTTTAATCATGTATATCGTTAATGGTTTACGGTCATAAAGAATGTTTTTGACACTATATTGTAATAAGTCTCTAGATTCATAGAAAGTAGCTTAAATTGGGCATGATTTTCATATTGTTTAATTCCCATACCATGAAGTAGTTAGTACTCAACAACTACTATTCCCGGTGCTAGTACTCTCCAGATCAAAAGCGAAATCTGATTTTGGATTTTGTCTTTTGTCTTTGTGGCAAACCAGAAAAAAAAAAGATTTAAAAAACAAGATTGACGCCCTCCTTGTATTTTCCTTTCTTCTTTGTTTATTTACAAAAACATCCTACAACAAACAATTAGCAAACACTTAGTATGTCTACTGAAGTTGATCCTATTCCTGTTGAGTCTTCATTGAGTGCAACACCATCTGCGTTGCAAGAGGATACGCCAATTGTCGCAGAAGCTGGGTCAGAAGATCAAGTTGAGCTCAGCGCTAACTATCTTGAGGTCCCAAACATCAACCCAAAGCGTCTTTACATATCAAATGTTAGCTTCCAAACTACAGAAGATGATTTAAAAGAGTTGTTGAATGAATTTGGAGTGTAAGACTCATACCCTTTGTCTGTTTTCTAAACATTGATTCTCAGTCAGTGTATCAGCTTGATAGTTTTGAGTGTGAAACTAACAGTTTAACTACATGCGCAGTATTTCCGTTTTGATTCCCAGCCAAACGGTTAAAGGTTTCAGATCAAAACATTTAAGACCATTAGGTGTTGCTTACGCAGACTTTACCTCAGAAGAAGATGCTACTGCTGCTAAAGAAAATGTTCACGGTAAGGTTGTTGATAGTCGTGAATTGCGTGTGAAGCATTACGTTCCTTATTCCCCAAAGAAAATCATCAGAAGGGTTAGATCTAAGCGCGGCCCATTTACGAGAAGCAAGAATGTAAGTACAGATATTCATAAGTGTGATAATTTTCAGTCTTATAAGTGGTATCTACAGAAACTTACTAACATGCAATTATGATAATTAGTCTGATAATAGTCCAGAAAAGGCCGAGGTGGATGCTCCAATAGAAGAAGTTGTCGAAGATCCTCTTGAGGACCCTGTTACCAACCAGGAAGAAGAAGACACTCCTGTTGAAGAAAAATCAACCGAAGCTGCCCCTGAAGGAGTTGAAACAAACAAGCAAACCCAACCGGTTTCAGAGGATACTATCTTCATCCTGAATCTCTCACCTAAGGCTAATGATAGTGATTTACGTGAATTCTTCTATGAATATGGTCCTACAGATATATATATCTTCAAAAGTCGTCTTGTTGGAAAGAAGCATTTTCGCTATGGTTTCCATCAGCGCAATCAAGCCCTCGTTACTGTCACGGTTACTGGTGGTCTTGAAGCCCCAATAAGTCAATTGTCTTCCAAAAAACTTAAGGGGAAGTCTATCATTCTTAAGCCTGCCTTCCTTTCTAAGATCGAGGATGTCAAAAGAGCTGCTGCTGCGCGTCAAAAAGAACAAAGCGATGAAGCTACTGAACTTGTCATAGATGAAGCAGCTGAATCTGGAGTTTCTCAATCAGTTGGAGAATCTAATTTAGAAGATGCTGATATCGAAAAGACTACGGCTGAAGTTGAAGTTACAACTGAGGAAAATGCATGCACTGGTGAATGAAATTTCTCATTGGAAAATTATAGGAGTAGTACATTGTTAGCCTTGTCGGTATAGAACATGTTACAAAGGCCTCTTATATACATCTTTCCGAATATGATCAACTTTAGCTTCCAACTGATCTATGCTTTTATGTATATTATTGATGAAATTTGAATCAAACAAACTTGGATATGAATGCTGAAGCTGTTATTCTTGCCATAATTATTAGTAGCTACTAGCTAGCCCGTAGGCTCTGAAAAGAAAGCTAGCCATTGAGTTTTAACGTCTTGACTCTTGAGACTTGGCCATCAAACTCCACAATTTCAATCTACGTAGTAATACTATTTGGGAAGATCTAATTGACCCGTGAAACGTCAAACTGACAGAAATCTTGTTGCCCGATCGCTAGGTTGCGGTTTGAAGAGTCGGACCCATAATTACGCAGATGGACTAGTTTCTTCTCGCCAGTTCCGGAAAGCCAAACAAAAATAGCAGTCACAGAAAAAAGATGAACAACAAAATTTATACAAAACTGAAAAAGTGAATTTTACTCTTCATATACATAACTTCAACTAGATTCAACCAATATAAACAACAATGGGTATGTGAACATATAGAATACAAAGGTTAACTCACACTCAAATGAACAACTATATCCATTATAATCAAATACTACATTCATCTTTTTATCTCAAATCTAAAATGTTTTGGTCAAAGGGTTTTCATCAAAAATTTTCATTTAAAATCAAAGAGGATAAAATAAAGATATTATGAAGATATCATAGACTACACACTATCAACATATTCAAATTGATGAGCGTATTTATCATATGCTGATATAAAACATGATATTCCACGTTCATTTGTTGAAGTTTAAATCTAGGTTTCCTTTATATGTGATCCCTTATACTAACAAATTATAAACAGGTAGAGTTATTCGTAACCAAAGAAAAGGTGCTGGTTCAATCTTCACTGCTCACACCAGATTAAGACAAGGTGCTGCTAAGTTGAGAACCTTAGATTATGCTGAACGTCACGGTTACATTCGTGGTATTGTTAAGTCAATTATCCATGATGCCGGTAGAGGTGCTCCATTAGCTAAGGTTGTCTTCCGTGATCCATACAGATATAAATTACGTGAAGAAACTTTCATTGCTAACGAAGGTGTCTACACTGGTCAATTCATTTACGCCGGTAAGAAGGCTTCATTAAACGTTGGTAACGTTTTACCATTAGGTGCCGTCCCAGAAGGTACCATCGTTTCAAACGTTGAAGAAAAGCCAGGTGATCGTGGTGCTTTAGGTAGAACCTCAGGTAACTATGTTATCGTTATTGGTCACAACCCAGAAGAAAACAAGACCAGAGTTAAATTACCATCTGGTGCCAAGAAGGTCATCTCATCAGATGCCAGAGGTGTCATTGGTGTTGTTGCCGGTGGTGGACGTGTTGATAAACCATTATTAAAGGCTGGTAGAGCTTTCCACAAATACAGAGTTAAGCGTAACTCATGGCCAAAGACTCGTGGTGTTGCCATGAATCCAGTTGACCATCCTCACGGTGGTGGTAACCATCAACATATTGGTAAGGCCTCTACTATTTCTAGAGGTGCCGTTCCAGGTCAAAAGGCTGGTTTAATCGCCGCCAGAAGAACTGGTTTGTTACGTGGTACTCAAAAAACTCAAGATTAAGTTATTTAATTATTTTCTTATATAAATATAATCTAAAATCATGGGCTTGCGTTTTCTAAAAAATATATCATAATGTACTAAGTTTACTTTCTTACAATTGTAGTTTAGATCTTTCAAATCGTGTAGACTAAAAACGTGCTGTTCTGTTATGTACAAGTTTTATTTAAGCCAGTTGGTCGTCTTGGATGATTGCAATATGATTATCAGCAGAATCTGACCTGAATAACTTCAATATAGCATCAACTTTTTTACCAGAGAACAAAGCACCGACAAACAGGATCTGATTAAACACACCAAGAATAATAAATGGAGCACCAGTCCATGAATCTGCCAAGGAACCTCCTAACTTTGAAATTATCAAGATACCTACTCCACCGCATAAACCATAAACACCTGTGATTGCACCATTATGAGGACGATCCTTATCAGTACATAAAGACATTGAGGTGATAATAGACCCAATTTGTCCAATACCAAATAATACACTCATTATATATGCTGGCATTGATCTAGGATCTTTGGTGAAGGCAAATCCCCAAGAACCAATGAATCCAAAGAGAGATGATACCAACAATGAGTTAACTCTACCATATCTGTCGGCAAAAATACCAAATATTGGGGCAAATATCAAAGATACAAGGTGAGTAATACCTGATAAAATCGCTGCTTGGACATATGCTTCTGGGCAGCTTTGTCTATCACTGGCATCACAAACCCCAGATTTGTAATAGTATGATGAAACATATAGTGGTAGGAAGACGGCAGAAACGACAGTAGATGAGCGGGATATAAACCCACCTAGATAAGCCAATGCAATCTTTGAATTTTTGGCTTCCATGAACCCTGCCTTTATAAGCTCAGTATACGACTTCTCTCTATGTAATTGTCTCTCCTCTTCTTCTAATTCTTCTAATACTTGATCATATGGTGATAAATATTTTGAGATGAAAGGTATCTTGAATTTCTTGCTTGAATATAAACCAAATAATAAGAACAAAGATGCTAGCAAGGCAACAAATCCAACCACCATGTAGGAGTGTTTAAGAGCTTTGGCAGGTGGTTCAATCTTACCAAATTTAGTTGGTAAAGGTAAATAAACAGAAACGGAAAACACAGCACCAACGCCTGAAGCAATTCCAATAACTGAAGCTAACTTTGCATTTCTGCGCACAGGTGTTAACTTTGGGTCAATGCATAAGTCATTTTCCGTATCATCTTGGTAGCTGGTATTGATTAAAGATGGATGAAGAGGTGTATCTTCTCCATCATTTGGGGAAATGGAGATTGAACTAATTTCTTTCCAAACTAACAGTGATTTTAACTCAAATCCAGATGTAGATAACTCAGCCAACAATGCAGGCATCATTGAAGCAGCAGCTGTAGCACCAAGAGCAAATAACATTCTGATCAAAAGCATATCTGGATAAACATTTTTGACCAAGGTGTATAAAAAGAATGAAATACCAATAATGAAGACACCTGTAGATTGAATATATTTAGCACCAACCTTGTCACTGAGGGCCCCTAGGAAAGGGCTAACACTAATAGAAACAATTTCATCAGCGAACCCCAAAGTACCTATGTAGTCACCCACCTTTTCATGAATACCTAAGACATCCATCAGGAAAAATGATTGTGAAGAGGTGAGGAAAACAATAAAGGAGATGGCAAAAAAGCAGGCCAATGTAAATGAGAAGAAGTTTAGCTTGGAGTATGGCTTGGAGCTGTCCATTGTCAATGGTAATTGTGGTTGATATGTTTGGAAGTGAAATATTGGAGAATATGTAATGTAGGAATAGCTCAAGGGTGTTTGAATAATGGAGATGGATTTGATAATTTCAAAATTATAATTCACTGATTCTTTCGCTGTGACAAATCTTGAATATTTGTGGCTAAACTAGCAGTTAAGAAGAAAAGTTGCAATAAAACTATCACAGTGAAGGTGTAGTACAGTTGTAGTAGAAAGCTAGTCAACTGGATATTCAGTTAAATATTTGCAGGTATACCTTGCAACGATATCGATTCTTGCCGAACGCGACTGGGCTGCTCGCTCTTAACGGTGATATGCCAGCATTCAGGAAGCTGCTAAGAAGACCAGCTACAGAAATCACTTTCCCAATGTTATTAACCTGAGCAACACAAACTCTCTCTAATCGACACGATATCCTATCTCGACAATCCATCGCCATAGTTTGCTCAGTCACCCAACTTGTTTCATTCAGCCGCACCAAAATCTTGAGAACATCCATACACCAATTTTGGCAGCTTGTTTTGATTTTCTCAAAAAAAAAATGCAGCTGCAACTTGTTTACCTTTCCTCAAGACGCGATCTGTTTTCATAAACACCACCAAAATCTACTCACATCACAGCTACCATGAGGGTAGAAGAATTGATTATTGATGGGTTCAAGTCATATGCCACTAGAACAGTGATATCTAGTTGGGATCCCCAGTTCAATGCTATTACTGGTCTTAATGGGTCTGGGAAATCAAACATCCTTGATTCTATTTGTTTTGTTTTAGGTATTTCCTCAATGACCACAGTGAGAGCTTCCAATTTGCAAGATTTGATATATAAGAGAGGACAAGCTGGTGTCACCAAAGCTAGTGTCACTATCGTTTTTGATAACTCTGATTCGTCTAAATCTCCAATTGGGTTTGAGTCTATTCCAAAGATATCTGTTACTAGACAAATCGTTTTGGGTGGTACAAGTAAATATCTAATCAATGGGCACAGAGCCCAACAGCAAGCTGTTTTACAATTATTTCAATCTGTCCAGTTGAATATCAATAATCCAAACTTCTTGATTATGCAAGGTAAGATCACAAAGGTGTTGAACATGAAGGCAACAGAAATATTAGCATTGATTGAGGAAGCCGCGGGTACTAAGATGTTTGAAGACCGTAAGGATAAAGCTGAGAAAACTATGGCTAAGAAGGAAACCAAACTTCAAGAAATTAGAACTTTGTTAGCTGAAGAAATTGAGCCAAAGTTGGAAAAGTTAAGAAACGAAAAGAGAATGTTTCTTGAATTCCAGCAGACACAATCAGATTTGGAGAAATTATCTCGTATTGTGAATGCTCATGATTTCAATTCATATTCAACAAAGTATCAAGAAATGAAGCAGCAATTTGATCAAAAGAAGAACATGATGGATAATTCTTCTTCTGAAATTGAAAGGTTAACAAACGAAATAGCTAATTTAAATGAAGACCTACAGAAATTCAAAGAACAGCAAGAGCTCCAAATCAACAAGGGAAATAAATTGAAAGCTTTGGAATCGCACCAAAATGAGCTCTCCAAGAATGTTGCAAGATTCAATAGTTCTAAAGGTATTAATGTTGATAATTTGAAGGATGAAGAAAACAAGAAGGTTAAAGTCCTAAAGCAAATCCAGAAGATTGAAAAAGAAATCGAACTCAAGGTATCTGGCCACGCAAAGCTTGAGCAACAGTACACACATTCCAAATCCCAACTTGATGAATTGAAAAGCGTTTTCGCTAAGAAGGAAGAATTGCTAGGCACTTTGACAACTGGTGTTTCGTCGAAAGGTACATCTGGTGGAGGTTATATTGCTCAACTTCAAGAGCAAAGGCAGCAATTATCCAAGGCAAACATTGCTTTGGAACAATCAAGGTTGAAGGTTGAATCACTTGTATCTCAAAATAAGTCATATGAGCCAAAGTTAGATAAAGCTAAAAGAGATCATGAGACATTTGTACAAGAAATTGCAGATCTTAATAAAAAGCGTTTAGCATTAGAGTCACAGCTAAGCAAACTAGGTTTTGACCCAAATGAGGATAGAAAATTGAAAACTCAAGAGACTGAATTGAACAGAGAATTGCATAGGGTATCCAATGAGGCTAGCTACTTGAAGCGTAAGGTTGCCAACCTTGAGTTCACTTATACTAATCCTGCCCCAAATTTCGACACCAGATCAGTGAAAGGTATTGTCGCTCAGCTATTCAGTCTTGCTGATAATAATATGGAATCTTCCACAGCTTTAGAAGTAGCTGCTGGTGGTAGGTTATTCAATGTCGTTGTGACTAATGAAGTTGTCGCTGCTCAGCTTTTGGAAAAGGGACAGTTGAGAAGACGTGTAACCATCATTCCTCTAAACAAAATTGCTGCCTATAGTTTGTCGGAACAGAAGGTTCACTTGGCCAAAGAGCTGTGTCCAGGTAAAGTAGAACTTGCATTGAACCTAATTGGTTATGATCAGGAGGTTTCTAAAGCCATGGAATTTATATTTGGTTCCAGACTTGTTTGCCAAGATGCTGAAACTGCCAAAAAGGTCACATTTCATCCTCAAATCAGAGCTAAAAGTGTTACCTTAGAAGGTGATATTTATGACCCTGAAGGTACATTGTCTGGTGGTAGCAGAAAAAACTCTGGGTCTGTGTTGGCAAACGTTCAAAACTACAATAGAGTTGATAACCAATTGAAAGCTTTACAAGAACAACTACAAGGTATTCAGAGACAACTTGCTCAGCAGAATGATCTCTCAAAGCAAACGAAGTCGATCCAGAATGAATTAAATCTAACAATTCATCAAGTACAATTAGCTGAGAAAAACTTACAATCTAATGCTTCGAGCTCGATATTATACAAGTACGATGTTAACCTTAGAGAAATTGAAGCTTTAAACAGAACAATTGGTGATCAAGAAATTATAATTCAAAAGATCAGTGAAGAAACTCGTAAGACAGAAAATGATATGGAAGAGTTCAGCAACAACAAGGGCTCGAAATTACAAGAACTTGAAAAGGAAGTTAAGTCATTGGCAGCACAAACCCAAAAATTTGAAAAGCAACTTGAACAAGCATCTGACCTTTTTGAGTCTTCCCAAATTGAGATAGATCAGTTGAAAAGTGATCTTCAGAGTTCTAAGGAATCCATTGCCGATTCAGATAACACTATTGAAGAGTTAAAACAACAGATAATGTCCATTGATCACGACCTGATACAAGTGAACAACCAATTGAATGAGGCCAATGCTAAATTGAACCAAGAGAAAGAAGCACAGTTGGGTATTGTTGCTGAGATAACAGATTTAAATAAGGCATTGAAACAGAAGAATAAACAAGTGAACGATATCAAGTTAAATTCTCAGAAGATGTCACATGAGGTTGAGAAGTTAGAATCGGCTACAAAGTCATTACAACATCATATTGAAGATTTAGTTCAAGCTAACGAGTGGTTGAATGATCATAATGAAGTAAATGGTGTTATTCAACAGTATCCAAACATCAACTTGAGTGAGTGTCACGATCAAATAACAAGACTCACTGAAAGGTTTCAAGGAATGAAAAGAAAGATCAACTCCAATATTATGAACATGATTGATAACGTTGAAAAGAAAGAAAGTGCATTGAAGCAAATGATAAAGACCATTGAAAAGGATAAATCCAAAATTGAGGAAACGATCGTGACGTTAAATGAATATAAAAGGGATACCCTTGTGAAAACTTGGGAAAAGGTCAGTACAGATTTTGGTCAGATCTTTGGAGATTTATTACCAAATGCCTTTGCTAAACTTGTTCCTCCAGAGGGCAAAGATGTCACTGAAGGTCTTGAAGTCAAGGTTAGATTGGGTAAAGTTTGGAAAGATAGTTTAGTTGAATTATCAGGTGGACAAAGATCACTTATTGCATTATCTTTAATCTTGGCATTACTTCAATTCAAGCCTGCACCAATGTATATTTTAGATGAGGTTGATGCTGCTCTAGATTTGAGTCACACTCAGAATATTGGCCATTTGATTAAGACTAGATTTAAAGGTTCTCAGTTTATTATTGTGTCGTTGAAGGAAGGAATGTTTACCAACGCAAACAGAGTGTTCCGTACTAGATTCCAAGATGGTACATCAGTGGTTAGTGTTATGTGAGGGTCAGTTAATGATTCAAGCTATTTGATGTTGATATTCAGTTACTGCTGTTTGTTTTGAAAATATACGTCTTTTAATGATTTTATCATTATATTTCTATTAATGTAAAGACTATCTAATTGTATAATTTTTGCCAGGTTTTCACCTTGACCCCATCATGGCTCAAATATGTCGCTCTTCTGACTATATGATAGTTACTCCACCAGGGCAAGAGTTTCACAATTACAACCCAATACACTGATGTCAAAATAAATAATGCAATTCCACCAAATGAATATGATTTCAGTAATGTTGAAGGTGATGTTAAGGGGGCCACTATTACCGATAATGATGAGACTAAACAGAATATGATTGCAATATGTGAACTTCGTATTGGAGCTCTGATATTAGGAAATCTATGTCTTGCTTTATATACACCAATGCAGAGTAGAACGTGGAATAACTGAATCGGGTATACTTGCATCATCACAGTGTAGTTATAAATTTCGCCTTCCTTTGGTAAAAACATCACTATTGTGGATATCGTAACATGTAAAACCAAAGCTGCCAAAGGAGTGTTGAATGGGTATGATGAAGCCAATGTATGGGAGAATGGTAGAAATCCTTCACGGGCAATAACCTGAATTATGAATGAGTCTGCGTATATCACGACAAATAAATTACTAGCAGCACTGATAGCAATGATTGAAGATAGTATTCTTCTACCTAATATCTCCCCAAATAATGTTTCAAATAAAATAGCACCAACCAACTCTCCACCATCAACCATTTCAGAGGAAGGAATAACAATCAAATAGGAAATGTTCATCACCATATAAACTATAATAACAAATCCCATAGATAATGGGGCAGCAATTCTCATTGTATTGATGGGATCTTTGATTTCACCTTGAACAACAAGTGGAGTATTCCAACCACCAAAGGAAAAGATACATCTCAATAAAACTGATCCAAGTACTGCTGGGCTCAATTTATCAAAATCTGGCATTTTTAGTAGTCTTTCTCTAGTCAATTGGTTGTCAATATGAGATATTGAAGTGGGTAACAGTGTATATCCCGCAATGAATAGCATTATGAATAGGGTCACAAGCTTTATACCTCCAATTGCATTCTGAATGCGAATTCCCAAAGTTCTTGAGGTTCCATGAGCCATCAAAGCTGTTATCATTAAGGCGATACCTAAAGTTCTTCCCTTTGATTCATCATTCTCTAACCCTAATGCAAATCTGAAGTATTGACCAAATACCAGGGCATTACCACCAGAGAAACTGAAGAAAACAGTAAATGTGGAATAAATCAAACTCCAATAATATAGGGGGAATGGGAAGAGGTACTCCAGAAATATCTTTGTACCACCACTTCTAGGTATCAGTGTTCCCAATTCGAGGTACACAGAGAGGCCGGATGTGGCAATGAATGCTCCTAGTAACCAAACTCCTATGAATAAAAGGGGAGATCCATCAAGATCTTTCATGATACCACCAGGAACAGCAAATATTCCACTCCCGATGATTCTAGCAACGAATAATACAATTGTAGAGTATAGACCAAGGGTTCTACCATGTGGTGGGTCCAGCAAGGGCAGCAATGATGTTGTTCCTGTAGTGATTGCCGGTGTGGTAGTATATAAGGTCTCATCTTCTTCAATCTCAAACTCTGTGGAACTCACTGAATCCAGCAGAAGGTCTGTTTCGATGGGTTGGGCTGGTACAATTGCAAGTTGCATCTGATATCAGTGTCAAAGTTCCAACTTTAGTTCCTTTCACTTGATCGAAGGGGATATCAAATACCAAATAACAGTGGGAGGAGGTATCTCTTTGTAGTACGGGAAATTTTGATTTGTGTGGATCCTCTTTGATTTTTGTATCTGAGATTTGTAATGATTGATGGTTGTGGGTACGTGGCAGTATAGGCAGTAATTTATCAATGCTATAAGCAGGAGATAATCAATCAAATTAGCTAAAACAACGCAGCAATGGCTGTTCAATTAATATCTTTGTCAAATGCAAAATTAGTGGTCTTTTGGTGATGAGATCTTAATATCTTATCGTTTTTTTCAGAGTGCCATAGTTAAGGATTCGTATGAAGATTTCAACATCGAAGTATACACAAAATAATTGTATTACAACAGTATATGATTTTTATACCATTCTTTTTCTTACAATCTGTATACTCTAATGAAATACATAAAGATTCATTCAAGAAGAAATGATTAAAAAAGTTGAAATATTGGACATAAAATGAAATAATTTAACGTCAAACAAGTTTGACCGAGACATGATATTCTCCAGAAATTGCAAAAAATCAAAAAATTTCTCAAAATCACTTCAAATGGAGCTAGAAGTCAACATTCATGATAGCACTATATAATAGCTATACCCTATCCTCCAATCCATTCCACAAGTACCGGCATTAATATATATCTCCTAACAATTTATGTGGCTGGTGAGTTGCATCATGTGGCTGGAGAACCAGAACAGGCATTTTAAAAAAAAAGCAGAGTGATATCTAGAAAGCAGTGACAGCCTGTTTATGTTACACAAGGGCAATTCAGACGCCGGCGGTTTAGCTTCAAAGTCGTATCAATTCTACTCAGTATTGTTCAGATATGATGATGATTGACGTGGAATCCCACCTGGAGCAGTTTGACTCTTTGCCGGTCTTGGATCAGAACCAACTTCTTCAGGAAACAAGATTATCAATCATAGGGGATGATGAAGAGAAACTGACTTTATTAGCCTCTTTGAACCATTTATTACGCATATTGAGCAAAGCCGTGGATCCAAATACACATGGGAATACAAATCTCACAAATTTAAAACACCTCTTGGTGATATTTTACTCACTGTCACTGAATAAGGATTGTTTGGATTGTCTGCTTGATGCGGGCGTTTCTGACATGCTGTTATCATTGGCTCCATTGTACATTGACAATGATGATGTACTATCCCTATTATTCAAACTTCAGACCTCTTTAACAATATCACGAAATGAAACCAACTGTGATGTTAATTTTACAAAGGGTTACCACTTTAGAGAGACTATATACCAAAAGATTTCATCCAGCAATACAGATTTCGAAGTGCTGCTAGATATATTTAAAATGATCCCATTGTTACATCCAGCAAATGATTTCAAGATTTTGATCCCACCTTTGTTAAATATTTTAGATCGAATACTAGGAGATATAAAGAGTACCATGATTTTGAAATACGAACATGAAGAAGTATACACCAATTGTTTCAGCTCATTAACAGTACCAAATCCCCCAAAATTATCCACAATATCAAAACTCACAAGCCCTTTAATATACTCATTATCACGTTTATTGAATGCAAATTTGGATAACAACAATATAAATGACACCTCATTACCATCATCATCATCAGACCTCAATAATACATCGACCAAAAGAATTGATGAGTATATTAGTAAGGATACATATTTCATTTTATCATCGTTCTTGAAAACTAATGACTATGATCTTAAATTATCCACCGTTTCATTGTTAAGTTCATTCTCACTGAAAAATACAAAGCTAACCTCAACGGAAAAAATAGCCAATATCAAAAAGATTATCCCATATCTTGTCCAATTGATTGAATTGAAGAATTCTCAACAAAAAGTTCCATCACCATTCAAACGAACAAATAAATTACCTAGGAAGTTCAATCCATTCTTTATACTTTCAACTTTTTGCTCAAATTTTGAGTTTGTCAATGATTATCTCATTAATTTCAATTTGATTAAAGAGTTTTGTGAAATAATCACAAAATTCAATGGCTCCAACTTTGAAGAGTTACCAAACTCAACTATTGAAAATATTGCAGATCTCTTTTTGACATTGAGTGCTATCGCATCCACTAGTGAAAGCAATAGAAAATTGATCACCAAATATGCTCTCTCCAACTGTATGGAAAATGCACTCAAATTTCACCAACAGAACTTACTGCGCTACATCAAACAAGTTAAAAGAGATGAAAATGCTTCTAAGGTATATGGAAGCGATGTGAGATTAGAACTTGGCCAAGGCGGGAAATATCATAACGATCATAGTACATTAGCCCATATAAAGGATGAGAGAGCTACCACCTTGGAAGCTGCTGAAGAAGAAGATGACAGGGGAGAAAGAGAAGAAAAAGATGATTATGATGATGATAATGATAGTGAAGAAGAATCAGAAGAAGGAGAAGATGACGACGACGACGATGAGGATGAGGATGGAGAAGAAGTCACGATAACAGAAGAAGACCTAAGTGCTTCGTGTCAATTAGCTGGATCTACTTGTCAGTTATTGAAGTCATTGTCCAGAAGTATTGCTGCGTTGAGAACGTATTTGAATGAAACTAAAATTGTTGAGATACTATTGGGTGTTTTGAAGGTACCTGAATCTGTTCTGAAAAATTCAAAATTCAAAGCTAAGGTTATTCATGACGAGATTTTACTCAAAACTGTGATTCTAAAAGTTATTTCTAATTTAGTATTAGATTTTAGTCCATTGAGGAAAGAATTATTGAGCAATGGTTTAGCTAATCTTGTTGCTGAGCTGCTGACCACCACATCATATAATCAAATAAGAAGCAATTGTCTTTGGGTAATGAGCCATGTCATTTATAATGAGTCTGCTGTTAATAAGGATAAGTCACTTGAATTGATTGGGTTACCAAAAATCATTGAATTTTGTAATGATGATGATTATGAAATACAAGAACATGCGTTGAATATTTTGAGGAATTTAACAGTCAGTTCCAGAACTCATGTTAATAAGATTCTTGCAACCTTCAACAACGAAGGTGGTGATTTTTTTGATTATGTTTTGAGTAAGTTGAATAAATTGGACCTCGATGATAAAAGATGTTATCCAATTGTGGAGAGTTTGATTTACATTGTTGTTCATATAGCAGCTACATCCGAGGTAAAAAGATCTAAGATCATCAAGAATGAAGCATTTTTGAACAAAGTGAAACAGATTATGGTATCATCATCGAGTAATGAGGTTAGATTGTCATGTGTCTGGTTGATTATCAATTTATCATGGATTGAAAGTTCTTTTGGGGACCATTCGAGTGCTGATAACAATCCAAGCTGGCAGGAAAATGAAAATGACGAAGATCTTGCAGGTGAAGTACATGAAGATGGGACAGCTAATCCATATCACTCCCACAATGGTCAAGATGACAACGAAGGAGGGAATATCTACACATTAAGAAACACCCATGTGAGCGAAGAAGCTATCAAAAGGGCTCAGGTTTTGAACAGGCTCGGGTTTGGTTCAGTCTTGGAAGGATTGAAAGATATTGACAGTATCGATGTCCAGGAGCGGGTCAAGACAGCTATCTTTAACCTGTCCAATGTCAACATCAGATCCTCTTACACAGGTCCAGCCTAGCAGCTAGTAGCCTAGTCTCCTGTGTAACTGTCTAAGCACCTGACCTTTCCGCCTAAAGAATTGAATAATATAACAAGCAATAAAAATATCAATCAGCAGCTATTACAGTTATTACAAATTGGAATGTACCACATATATATATCGATAATTTGCAAAAAGACGGCAGTGTATATCATCAAGGCATAATGATATGGTCATTCAATATAAAAACACAGGACCAGCCCCTGATATCTAGTTAAGCCACGAAGCGATAGGCAATATCAGTCAACAATCAGCTATCCCAATCTCATCACTTTCTTCAGAGTTTCAGTTTCCTCAAGCAACAATCTTGTATCCAAATACTCCTTCATTGAATCATCTTTTGCTTCCATGCAATCCTCGAAATTGGAAATGTAAAAATTATCATTGGATGGATCAACAGCTAGATTTTCAATATTAAACCCATTGTATATAATATTACATTCACTCAGCAGCTTAAGTTGAGCACAACCACGTTGAAAGTCATTATTTGAAGTAGGTATATTCTCAGTAAATGGAAGACCTTGGAATATGTGACACATCCCGGAGGCTAAAAAGGGAATAGTACTATTGTCACCAGTAGTGCTGAGTTGAATATAAACAGATGCAATCAACTCAGGAGTATCAATAATCTCTTGAGAATCAACAATATCATCATAATCATGTTTTGAGATCTTGGAATTAAACTGACCAATAGTCTTCAAAGCTTTAGCTTCAGAGTAATACTCATCCATAAGAGTACCATAAAATTCCTCCAAATCACCACCATAATTTTTCACTCGTGAAAACAGACGAAGATTACCCACATCCTCTTTCTCTTCTGATTTCTCATCTGGTTCCATCACTGAGTCATAAAATGCGTCGATGGCCACTCTTTTGTCAACGATCTTCAAGAGTAGAGAGTCATACTTCATGATTTTTTGTTTAAGCTCATCGTCTGTTATTTTGAAATCATTGATAAACTTATCACTTGGTACTCTTATAATGACCTTATAGCTTCTAGAGATTTCCACTTCATAATCGTGCAATGAGTTTAACGTAGCTTGTAGGCAAATGATATTAGAAGCTTCAGGCATCTCACTCTGTCTTAGGATATCCTTTGAGTTTTTTCTAGACTCTTCGAATATCTTGATGATTCTTTGGACTGCTTTAGTTTTCACATCATTAGAGTCTTTCTCTTGATTTGCAATCAAAGCATACAAAAGTTGAGGCGTAATAGCATCCTTGGCTGTTAAGCTGTGGTCGGCTATGAGATATTCAAGATCCGAACCGTTCAACTCTTTGATCTTTGTTCCCAGAAGAAGACTATCAGGAGAATGATATTGGATTTCACCTTCATCCAATCCCTTGAATTTAATATAGACATAGTGGAGGTTATCTGACAAAATCATTTGATACGATGTTATACCTAGCATATAGGACAATACTTGGCTCATCCACCTTCCAAAACTTTTGCCATCATTGACATTTGTCAATCGACCATTAAATCTCTCCAATATCGCAATTCGTTCATCCTCTCTTACCAAATTACCATTCCTGGTTTCAACCAACGAATCCATTCTTAGATTTCTTCCCTTGACGTTCTCAAATATATCATTTCTGGTCTCCATGCAGGTGCCATTGTCTTTCAAGATTTTCTCAGGGCTAAACGTATGTATGATACTCTGGGAGCTTATTTTAATGACTGCAGTGGACCCTTCTTCTTCTCTTGCTAATACTGCATTTAAGTATTCTGTCAATGGATCAATGAGAGCAGAATCGATAGTTTTTGTATGGGTAGTTTCATTGTCCTTATGTGATAAAATTCTGTCTGAATTACCATACTTATAAAAGTAAAATAAACAGGCATTGAGCTCACGGAAACAGGGTTGTGACCTAATTGCAAAGGAAATTAATTCATCCAACTTGTCATATTTCAAAAATTTGGTCAAGATTTTGTCTTGTGTAGAGGTTATTCTGTCGTCTAGCTCTTAGGTTACTCTTTGAATATCCATCATTTGAATATTTTTGTCCACACTTAAAGATGGTAGCAAATCTGCTACCGGATTAATTCTTGCTGCTGATAGTTTTGTGCTTGGTAGTGAGTTTAATTCACCTAAATATGGCCTAGGAGAAAGCATTGAGCCGGTTTGGTACTTGAGTCTAGAAGGTAAAACGAAATAAAGCCTAAGCAAACGTGAGTAGTTGAAAGGAAACCCTGCTAAATCATAAATCTGTTGATCAAATCTTTCTGGTAAAATGATATCATTCAAAACCATTCTGTGGACCTCATCTGAACAAGAGATTTTGGATAAGTTGGTGAATTTGAAGAGGTTGAACCTTGCTGTGCTCTGCAATGGTTTCTTAAGGAATCTGTTCAGGTTTTTGGCAGCACCAATTCTGATAGGTTGTGGAGTGAATTTCAATGTTTTGATATGCATTTTGAAAAGCGTTTAGTTATGATACTACTTCCAATAATGAATCATGATGGGCTTAACAAGTTACAGCCGTTAAATAATGATATGAAGAAGTGAAGAAGACGTTCTTAGGAATTCTTGTGTCACCCAATCAAAATCATTTCCGTTTTGAGACCAAATTAAAATGAATTAGGCAATATCCTATTTGGGAAATTCATATTACTATACTCATACAAGTCTTCCTGATTGAAATAATCATGCTTCAACGCGGATCTCTCAAGATTGATCCACAAGGTCCCCATGAAATGATAGATATCCCTTTGTGTCTATTAAAATTAGTCACCTCTCCATTTGCCAACTTTGAACCTATTTTTCATTTTCACTTGAGAACAAAATAAACTATACTGGCAAACATTTGTCTGTTGGAAGATCTGAAGAAGTTCACCATTATTAGCTTCATCAAAAAATTCGACATAATGATCAATATGCATCAATATCTGGCGGTAAGATCACTGCTTCAATAGTTATTGCGTCTCCAAAACTTTCAAGACTCAGCAATATCATAATAATTAATCATGTACTGTCATAGGTATTTTGCACTTCTGTAGCCACAATAACGACTCCCTTACCGTCTGAATGTTGATAGAAGCTCTGAAATGAGTATGTACCTCTCTCTATCACCTTTGTCCCAAACAGAAGAAATGGTCTGATCCTTCCATCTTCCAAGGTTTGTTTAATCAATGCTCTGGTGGGTTGTCAAATCCAAGGAGATTCTTTATTTGAGCAAAAGACCACAACACCTCAACACCACAAATTCCCTGATTAGACAGAACCCAGAAGCAATGAAGGCTATTTTGTAGACTGGTGGTATCCCTAAAATCTAGACAGACCATATCAGCCCTGGTTCCTGGATAACACAAGTTGCCCAATTCTTTCTTCTTTCTTCAAACACCCTGGCAAAAGCATCATACTAGGTCTATCTGTTGATCTTATAAGCAAGACAGCAAAGACACCACCATGGATCCTGATAACCTGCGTGGGAAGGCCACGAGTTTAACAACAGATACAGCACCCAGTGACACCTCAAATAACGAGGATCTGCTTACACCTGTGGCATACTTCTCAACAGATAACTCAGCTAGCGATGGCACTCCCTCAGAAACGGCGAGCAATGATTACACATTCTACGATTATCTATTGGCTTCGAGCAGCAAGAAGAAATCTGCTATAAGCAAAGGTGTCTATGAGGCAATCGATCATAGTAACAGCATGATATCAGATGAGTTCAAGTCAGTCATCCCATCCTACACCTTGTTGTCAAACATTTCAAGAGAAGTTTACAGAGCCTTCAAGAATGATGATAAGAAACAAGTGATTATAAAGTATACACCTTATGTATCTGCTGGTTCATTATCAAGACTCTTCAATGAATGGTATTCACTATCTGGAACAAACCCAATACTATCGGATAATGATTTGAACCCATCTGTCAGTCAACAACTCTCAGAAAGAGTCATTCCTCAACCCAAAACTTTGCCTAAGGATCTCAAGGGAATTCTTTACCCATCTGAATTCATCTCCTTGCAAGATGGAAAGGGAATTGCCATCATATATGAGGATATTGATAATTTAAAGACCTTAAGGGAGAAATTCATGATTGATGACAATCCTCCAGATTTTAACCTTAAGATCAATGAATATGATGAACATATACATCGAAATAGCAACAATAACAAAGCAACTAATGAGAAAAACATCATCAAGAGCATGCTTACCAGTTTGGAAATCTTGGCTAAAGTTCATCAGTTTGGTTATTCTCATAATGGTTTAAGCTCATCTAATATCTTAATCAATGACAATGATGATATATACATAACCGGTTGGGACTTTTGCTTTTCTTATAAGCATGAAGATTGCACTAAAGGATACAGAACATTGAACAAAAGATATTTAATTGATTGGTTACCTTATATGGCACCAGAAGTGAGTGGTGAGACAAATAGACTTGTGGATTATAGAACTGATTTCTACAGTATTGGTGTCATTGCTTATCAACTATTGGTGGGGACATTACCACTAATCGCATCGGATGGTCGTGAGTTGATCTATAAACATATTCATGAAGTCCCAGAATCACCAGAGATTTATGGAGTTTCACATAGATTGAGTGATATCGTTATGAAATTGTTGAACAAATCTGCCAGCGAAAGATATCAATCATCTTCCCAAGTAATACAAGACTTGATTGAGATATCAAGTGATGACTCTGAAGATGTTGGGCCAAGGGACATTTCAGGCACAGCTGTTAACTTTTCAGGGAAGCCTGTAAGATTTACAATCCCCAAAGAGTTATACGGGAGATCAGAAGAACTGAACCAAATAAATAAAACTTTTAACGAATTGGGATATGGTGTTCACTTGATATTATTGACTGGAGAATCTGGAACAGGAAAGACCAAATTAGTTGCTGAGGCTCAAACTAAGTTTGCCCCACAAAATGGACTTTTTGCCAGCTGGAAATGTAATGGTAGAAATGATGGATTTCAATGCTATATGTCAATTATTAATAGCTTGATTCATCAGATTTTAGCTGGGTCAGAATCTGAGATCATAAGATGGAGAGAGGTTTTGATATCATCATCTTCTTATGACCTTTCTCCTCTGTTTACCTTTGTACCAGAGTTGAAAGATTTGCTAGGCCGAAATTATGAGAAAATAATTCAAACACAAAGAGCTGGGTTGGAATATGATCATGAACTACCAGTTCGTCCTGAAATCAAATTCAAGTATCTTTTCAAGTCTTTGTGCGTGGCATTGGGTAAGAATGGTATGGTGACAATACTATTTGATGATTTTCAGAGATTCTCATTGCACGATCTTGAATTCCTTAAGGAGATCAACTCACTAATAATTAAAAATGGAGTTGAATCAAAATTTGTTATTCTTGCCACTGTTGATGTTGACACAGAGGAAGAACAAGCGGCCTTAAGCAGAATTAAGAAGAGAGTAAATGGCGAATTCAAGGAAATCAGGATTGGAAATCTCAAAAAGCAATCATTTATCGACTTTGCTGTTGATGCGTTCCTTCCTTATAAATCTAAAAGTATTTCGAGAATAGAATCTACAAATATTAGAGACAAGATTAATGCAAGTGCTGAATTTCTTTATAATGTTTCTAGAGGAAAAGCTTTGTTATCTGTGGTTCTTTTACACCATTTGATTGTTTATGATTTGCTTTATTTCAGCGAGTCATCAGCGAACGAATACTCTTCGTGGAACATTGATTTTGATAAGCTATTTGATAAGACAGGAAAGAGTAAATTGCCAACAGACCTAAATGGGTTTTACAAAACGAGGATTGAAACATTTTTCAACGATGAAGAGGAGATTGAAATTTTCAAATATATTGTTTGCATTTATGACAATGCCCATTTCTCATTGAATGATTTGGCAATAGCATCGAAGAGATCTCTCTTTGAAATCACAAGATTTATGAGCAAATGCATTCAGTTGTTCTTAATATTTCCATCTGATATCTTTTACAAATTTCCATTCCATTTACCAAAGGATAAATATCCAATTGATATTGAAGATGATGTTTTCAAAGATTTGGCTATTTTATCCAAGTTTTCATTCTCACATGGATCATTATATGACTATTTGACTAAGAAATTGATGACCACTGATGAGTTCAAATATTATCACAGGATCACTGGGATGAGGTTATACAACAGTTATTATGATAACTCAGAACCCACCGATGATGATAAAGAAGAATGTCTTCAGATTGCAGGTCATTTTTACGTGTCATACACTCTTGCTGCTGATAATGAACTCAAAACTTACATCAAGATTCTAAATATGGCACAAAAGATTTGCTATAAGAGTTATGACTTTGGTCCTGCTTTGAAGTATTTAAAGATATCAAAAACCCTACTAGAGAGACTAAGATTTCATGATAGTGATAGTAAACTGAAACGTATGCAATTTGAGACTCATACTGAGATTGTTCGATGCTTACTGATGACGAAGAGCTATGAAAATTGTATCAAGTTTGTTGATAAACATACTGGTACATTTCAAAATGATCCAGTTGTGGTACTTTTCAAAATTAGATCGTTAAGGATGCTCGGAAGAACTGATCAAATCATGAAGGAGGGACTTGTATTTTTGAAAACCTTGGACATCGATATGAGAGAAAATGAAAGTTGGAATAAGGAATTAAGGGAGAGTCTTAAGACTAAGCTTCCATCTTCCTCAGCTACAATAAGAGAATTTGCCAAGAGAGGGGATGCTAATAAAAAGACGTCTATTCATCATGAAATCATCACCGAAATCATCCTAGAAGCATTATCACATGGGAGATTACAGTTAGGACTAACGCTTGCATATGTTCTCGTAACCAATGCAATTGAAAATGGTATATCATCACCAGTATCGTTAGGATATATGATTTTATCTATCGTTGAGATGAAAAGCTCTAAGATGAGGGCTCAAGAGTATGCTAACCTAGGCTTGAAGACACTCAAAGAAAGAAACTGTTTGTTAGATTTGGCCAACCAAATATATTGCTTCTATTGCTTAACTATTGGTATTTATATGGAACCTGTTGATGATATCCTCAAGTTTCACGAAATAGCTATTATGTCCTCTTCTGAATATATTACAAGCTACACAACTGGTATTATCATGGAAGTTGTTCTTAAACCACTATTACAGATATTGAGTGGTAAAAATGCCCAGGCAATCTATAATAAGCTGGTTGAAAATTTTAAGGTAGAAGATTTTGAAGATCAAGAAAGCAAACAATGGTACAAACTTTCAATATTTGGACTAAGGAACATCTTGAAGCTACCATACGAGGCTAAATTCGATCTTTCAAAAGATACGAACTTCAATAAATCAGATGCTAGCCTTCAATTCAATTTTTGCTATCACAGCTTGATGAGCGCGCTCCACATCAATGGGCCATCAATGGAAATTGAAGTAGTGAAAGGGATCCAGGAAATTAACGAAGCGATTGAGCACAATTCGTTGACGTTTGTTAACAAGACCTCAAACATGTTTGTGGTGCTTGATGATGCGCAGTCGACGATTCAGAAGAAAAAGAACGCTGCCAATGAAACATTGGACTTTTTTGAGTACTTTCAGAAAAACTCACCTGCTCTGTTTGAACCTTTATGCATCATGATAACTGCCGAATTGATGAAACTTGACTCTCACTCAGAGTTAGATATCCTAGATACTTATCAAAGTGCTCTGGAAACAGCAGATGCATCAAGGAATAGCAACTTATCTGCTTTGATCAACGAACGCTGTGGTAAATGGTTATATCATCATACAAAAAGTAAAAAAAGGGCCCGCATCCATTTGAGAGAAGCGGACAGATGCTACCAGTCAACTGGGTTTCACAATCAATCAGTTGCTCTGCGTAAATCATATCCTGATATTTTCAATAATGATGAACTTCAACTTTTACCTGAGACAAGACGAAGCACAAGCAATTTATCATCACTGAATTTGCTGCTATCTACAGTTTTACAGAACAACTCTCCTCATGGTAAAGGAAAACAAAACAAGGACTCTGTTCCCGATAAGGTAGCATCAAGTCAAAGCTCTGAAATTACATCTCATTCAAATGACCTTGTTACAATTTCAGGCGAGGATACCAGTGTTGTTGGTACAATTGAAGCATGTCTAGCTATCTCTGAGAGTATCAATACCGACTCAATTGTACAAAATTTAGCGAAACATACTATCAAAATCACTGGTGCTGAATTTGCTGTTGTTGCTTTGAAAAACAATGATGGTATTATTGAGTTCAAAGCAGTTGGTGGGAAGACTTACTGTAACGTTATAAGATCAAGAAGCTCGACCGTCCCAATACCCGATAGCTTGATCCACGAGGTTGCAGAGACAGGGAAGGTCATTAGTAATTATAAGGACTATTATAATTTTGAGTCGATCTATAGGGATACCTATTTTTATAGATACTCGCCAAAATCTGTCTTGTGTTTACCAATTAAGAGTGAAATGGGTATTCTAGGAGTGTTATATTTGGAAAATCAAAACATTTATAAAATATTTCACGATAAGAAGCTGAATCTTGTGAGTTTGTTGTGCACTCAGACAGCATTTGCATTAGACAAAGCTCGTCTTTATCATAGTACAATGTTAGCTAAAAAGGCCGCTGAGGCTGCTACCAGCGAGAAGGCTACTTTTCTAGCTAATATGTCGCATGAGATTAGAACTCCATTTAATTCATTATTTGCATGCGCTGGATTTCTATTGGATACTGAACTTGACATGATTCAACAGGAGTATGTTGAAACAATACAATCTTCTGCTCAAGTGACTTTGAATATCATTGATGCTATTTTGACTTTTTCGAAGATTGAACATGGATCACTATACCTAGAGAATTCATTATTTTCACTCAATGAATCTATAGAAAGCTCAATACAATTGGTGGCGGAACAGGCTGCGCATAAAAAACTTGAGTTGGCTTATTTCAATAGAACTGAGGGGTTAGATATGATAAAGGGTGATGCTACTAGATTTGGGCAGATAATCATCAACTTACTTGGAAATTCAGTTAAGTTTACACAAAATGGCTCTATTATAATTGATTCTTCAGTCAAGAAAATTTCTTCTGATGAGTTTTATGAGTTTAATATTAGTATCAAAGATACAGGGATTGGAATTCCTAAAAATTCACATAATAAGGTATTTGGTGCATTCAGTCAAGTTGATGGTTCTTCAAGAAGAGCACATGGTGGTTCAGGATTGGGTTTAGCGATTTCCAAAAAATTGGTTGATTTAATGGGTGGTTCACTTCAGTTTGAAAGCCGTGAAGGTGAGGGAACTACGTTCAAGCTTTGCATAACTTCTACTGTTCATTCAAACAATGTAATTGATACTGTTGAAGAGCATCCAGATGATAGAACTAATGGTAAAATATTTGAAAAGTTGAAAGATAAGGCTCTTATTATATCCAAGAGTCAGCTGTCCAGCGATTCGCTCAAACTACATCTGGAATGCGACACTAACCTAATGATTGACACCATCATCAACCAACCAATATCTTTGGCTGATGTCTCCGATTATGATTTAGGATTTATTGATGCCAACTTATATGAAGAAGTTGATGAGATCTCACTTTTTGATGATATTTGTACTAAACCAGGAAAGCAGAAGATGAAGTTTGTATTATTATGCCCATATGGACTGGCGGTACCGGAGAAAATAATTAATAAGAGGATCCCTGTTATTCTGATGCCATTCAAAAAATCCAAACTGCATAGTATTTTGGAGAGTTATATATTAGGTAGTGATACTACAAGTAATGCTTCCATAATTAGTGGTGATGGTAAAATTCCAGAAATCATAACTACTCCAGCTGCACATTCATCAAAAACAGAGGTTCCAAATATTAAGCCAAACAAAGAAGAAAAGAAAAAGGAAACGGTCAAACTTTTATCTGAAGAGTTACCGTTAGATATATTATTGGTAGAAGATAATATAATCAATACCAAGGTTGCCTTACAACATTTGAAGAGACTTGGTTATAAGACCGATTCAGCAGTTGATGGGGTTGAAGCGTTGGAGAAATGTGAAGAGAAAGTGAATTCCAGTGGGAAAAACTATGACCTGATACTAATGGACATTCAGATGCCACGGAAAGATGGTATTGAGACTACCTTTGAGTTGATTAAGATTTATCAAGGAAGCATGTTGCCAAAAGTTATCGCATTAACGGCAAACGTTGAGCTGGAAGACAAGGAAAGATGCCTCAAGAGCGGGATGAGTGATTTTATTTCCAAGCCTATTGTACCAATGAAGCTTGTTGCTGCCATTAGACAGGTTATGGCATAGACAATAGACAATCCAATGGATACTTTGATTCTCGAGCGTATTGTTGTAGTGCGCATACCATTATTTCCCGATCGGGACATTTCTCGTGTGTTTCAAAAAAAAAAAGAAGAAACAAAATTGAAACCAGGGAAAAAAACCAAAACAGCTGCCCCTTTGCCAATAAGCTCGAAGGTTGAAGACAAAAATAATACTGCCAATTACAGCTCAATACTAATCCATCAACAGATTAACCATTGCATCTGCCTCAAATAAGCAAGACCTATCTACTCATCGCTCAGAAATCACCCTTATCGTCATTTTGAAAGCTCCTCGCTCAGATTCAAGAATTTTTTCCCTCGATTAAAAGACAAATATTATTATAACATTTCAAAGATGCAAACAATCAAGTGTGTTGTCGTTGGTGATGGTGCTGTTGGTAAGGTACGTATTTGATTTAAACTCTCTTCAGCAGTTTCCCTTGTCTCTCTTTTTGAATGAATTATATTCGACAAGTGGATTTTAATACAGAACTGGGTGGATGATGTTTGATTTTTGACTAAATAAATAAATACTAACAATTCTTTTTAAATCCTTTCATAGACTTGTCTATTGATATCATATACCACCAATAAATTTCCAGCTGATTACGTCCCAACAGTTTTTGATAACTATGCTGTGACTGTGATGATTGGAGATGAACCATATACATTTGGTCTATTTGATACTGCTGGTCAAGAAGATTACGATCGTTTACGTCCTTTAAGTTATCCATCCACTGATGTCTTTTTAGTTTGTTTCTCAATCACATCTCCATCCTCATTTGAAAATGTTCGTGAAAAATGGTTCCCAGAAATTCATCATCATGCTCCAGGTGTTCCAGCCATTATTGTTGGTACTCAAGTTGATTTAAGAGATGATCAAATCATAATTGAAAGATTAAAGAGACAAGGTGCTAAACCAATCACACCAGAAGAAGGTGATAAATTAGCCAAACAATTAGGAGCCGTCAAATATGTTGAATGTTCCGCATTAACTCAGAGAGGGTTAAAAAATGTATTTGATGAAGCCATTGTCGCTGCTTTAGAACCTGAAGCTGTTACTACCAAGCAAAAGAAGAAGAAGTGTGTTATTCTTTAGACTAACAAGTTCAAACTGGACTGAACTGGATTGAGTCTGAAGGGACGATATCACCGTCTCTATATTGCAATCCATATTTTTCACTCTTCATTCTTCTTTATGTGTTGTTATTTGTTTGCTTCTATATATTGTTCTTTTATTATTTGCACTTGTGTTTATTTTGTCACTTTTTCTTTGCTGGGTCCAATGTTTATTACAAATTGGAGGTGTGTATATGTGTGTTTGTGTTTGAATGGGTGTGATTGACAGTTAAATTACGACTCAGATGCTCAATTAATGGACATTATACTTTATGGGAAGCCTGAACAAATAGATTTTGTTCAAAGCTTTAAAATCCATTCCACAGCCCTTGAGCTCCC